>JBAMCF010000039.1:0-239848 GCA_037075285.1 Drosophila lutescens | reverse complement strand
ATTGATGTTATCTGTGTATCCGAAACGTGGTTTGTCTCAGGTGTTGTGATATGTCAATTACCTTTTATAACGAATTCAAAACAAATAAAAAATTGGTAAATGAAACCATCGCTGAGGCGAAGCAATTACTTTATACATAAATTCCGACATTCAAAAAACAATAAAAATATAGTCAATTTTAATGGAATTGGGATCGGCAATATTAAACCAACATTAAACTGTGATAATGATCTTGATGATCTAAATCATAAGTTCTTGCAATTGTCCGACCTGAAACCACTGACACCCTCTGAGCCTTTGTGATAGAAATAGCTGTGATATTATTTTTAGTTTTAATTGTGTCAGCCAGTGCGATGTCCTTACTCAATCCTAAGATTAAATCTAATGCAACGGGCTTAGATGATTTAAATCCGAAATTTTTAAAAATTAATCCTTCCCAAAAATTCTTCCAGTAATAACGCACATTTTAAACGGCTCCATCACCACTTCTACGTTTCCCACATCCTGGAAAATAGCAAAAATAATACCATTCCCAAATCAGCTACAGAATATCGACCTATTGCTATACTGCCTTTTTGTTAAAAAGTTCTTGAGAGGTTAATTGCTAACCAAATCAGGAGTTTTATGGATGCACACAATGTCTTTTCAGAAAAACAGTCTGGTTCCGGAAGAATAGAAGTTGCTGTAGCTGTTATAAAAATCAATGAAGATATTAGATTAAAAATGGATAGTAGCAATATTACTTTTGATGCTTTTAGATTTCAGTAGGCTCGACACTTTATACCACGAAATATATTGGCCTCTTCAACAGGTTTTATGAATCATACTATCTCAAAGATCACAGCTAATAGCTACAAAGCCTCTTAAATCATCTATTCTGTCCGTAAAATTCTGATTTCTTTGTTTCTGTCTATATGTTAATGATTTGCATAATGATATTCTATCAAAATGTGACATGAAATGTATGCCGACGACGTCCAACTATATGTAAGCTGTCCTGTTAGCCATATTAATGAATGAACTTCGATGTCAGTAATAGTGAATCAGACATGGGTTCTCTAAATGGACAGAGCGCAATAAATTATCCTAAACACTTAAATCAAATATACAGTAAATATTTAACCGATGTTTAACACATGATCATCTGGAAAAACTTTGCTGAATGGTCAACCAATAAACTATAGATCGAGCGAGTAAAACTTGGGTTTACAATAAATTTACTGCTTTCCGATAATCTACAAATTGTACGATTGGGAAATGTATGGGATACTTGGACAACTAAACGACACGAAACTTACCAAGCCAATTTAAAAATATGACTTGTTGCGAAAACTAAGCTGACACCATTACTATTTTATGGAGTCGAAGTCTTCGGAAATTGTGACGCTATAGCCAGCATAAACTCCTTGTAGCTTTAACAATGTAGTGAGTTATATATTTAATCGCAGGCGCACAGATCAAAACTCTGACGCAACTTTTAAATTTTTGAAAACCGAGCGCTCAAAGCTTGGATCGAGTTCAAAACACTAATACTGCTGCACAAAATAATAACACTGCCGAGCCAAAATATCTTTTAGCAAGCTAAAATTCTGGCGCTTCGCAAAACAAATAACATAATTTGTCAAGTCGTAAAACACTCCTATGCCGAGAAACACTTTTTTATCTGTGCTGTACGTTCTTGGAACAAACTACCACATCCACTAAAAACAATTAAATCTGCCACGCAATTCAAAGAAAACTACACACACATCTTTCAAACTAGTAATTAATTTAAAACAAAACTTAGGCTTAAAGAAATCAATGTTTGTAGTGTCATCCAGCTTTAATGTATTTGCACTTTAATGTTTGCGCGTAATTTATAAGTATTTTTTGTACTTGTAGCGTTAGGAAGAAATAAAACCAAATTAAATTAAATTAACCATATGTGTGACTAATCCCAACTTTCTCCATTTTGTAGTTTCCCAGATCTCAGACGGGCAGACAGACGGACAAAACAGACGGACAGACGGACATGGCTCATAAAAAATCGAAAAATTTCCGCTAAATCTAGAAAATTCTTTCTGAATTTTTGCCTTTGTTTCAAGAAATGGTTTTTTTGAAAGGCACCTTTTAAACAAGAAAAAACATTTCTTTAAACAAGAAAATAAATTTCTTAAAACAAGAAATGGTTTTTTAGAAACCCACCATTAAAAGAAGAAAAATATTTCATGAAACAAGAAAGGCGATTCTTGTTTCTAGGTGGTTTCTTCTTGTTTCCAGAAATTAAATTTCTTGATTCAAAAATGGTTTTTAGAAAGGCACCTTTCAAACAAGAAAAATAGTTCTTAAAACAAGAAATGCAATTCTTGTTTTAAGGTGGTTTCTTTCTTGTTTAATATTTCCTTTCAAGAAATTTTATTTCTTGATTTAAGAAATAATATTTCTTGAAAAAATTTTAAATTAACCCTAGAAATATAAAATAAAATGGAAGTTCTTTTTTTATATTGCTTATTTTATTTAATTACATTTCTTACATTTCACAATTAACATTTAACAATTAACATTTTACAATTAACATTTAACACTTAACATTTCAGTTAGCATTTTAACATTTAACAATTAAATATCAAATATTGGGTTAAGATAACATTTATTATTTAGCTTAAGAGTTATTATAGGAGGTGTATTTATTAATTTAATTTAAGGTAGTAGTGTAAAAATGGGGTTTTTTTTGGATACAAAAGCTGAATAGCTGGATACAAAAAGTGGAAGGGGAGGTGGTAATTATGCTAATTAGGGTAATTGGGGTAATAAATCAGGACAATAGCGACAGGTGTGTGTGGGGGGGGGGGGGGTAATTAAAGTTAATGGGTGCGTAACGGGTAATCGTTAATTAGGGTCCACAATAGTTTTATCCAGGATTTGTATCCACTTTTTGTATCCAGGAATTGTATCCGATCCCGAAATTCGGTCCAAAAATCCGGGACTCTAATTAAGCGGGGAGAGTTAAAGGGTGCGTGACGGGTGATCATAGCGATATATTTAGGTTATCCTAGTTAAACGGGAGAAATTACTGGGGTGTGACGGGTGTCCTTTGCTTAGATTAAGAAAGTGTGGTGCTCACACGGTGTGACGGGTGATCGCCTTGATATATTTAGGTTGCTCTAGTTAATGGGGGAGAAATTACTGGGTGTGACGGGTGTCCTTTGCTTAGATTAAGAAAGTGTGGTGCTCACACGGGAACGTGATAGAATGTCACGGGCTGTTGTCGTTCAAAGAGCTTTGACTGAAAGAAAACACCCACCCAAAACCAAGAATATGTAAATTTTAAATTCAAATATATCTTTATTTTTTTTTAACTTTTTGACGTGAAAGAAATAGCTGAATACAAACACCCACCCCCAATAACAAAAGAATATGTAAATTTTAAATTCAAATATATTTTTTTTGTTTTAATTATTTATTTATTTTAAATTTAGGTTAAGTTTATTGTATTTGTTTATTAAATCAATAGCTTTAATTCTAAGGTAAGGTGCCCGGTGGCATTGACAAGTATCCGGGCCCTCTCTTATATATTTATATTTTGATTCTCTCTCACCGACTCTGTCCATCATTTGAAGATTGGAGAAAATCATCTCCAGGGTCTGCCGATGATCCTCAAAAATGAAATAACCATTTTCTTTGAGGAAATTGGTGATTTGATCACACACGTAGTTGTTGGTATTCATGATGTTTTTGCTGTTTCTGTTGTTTCTTGATGTTTTTGTTGTTTCTTGATGTTGTTGTTGCTGTTTAACTGTTGTTTCTTGATGTTTAACTGTTGTTTCTTGTTGTTTAACTGTTTTTTGTTGTTTTTGCTTTTGTTGTTTAGCTGTTTTTTTTGTTTAACTGTTTAGTTGTTGTTGTTTTATCTGTTTTGTTGTTTAACTGTTTTTGTTGTTTAGTTAATTTTGTTGTTTTGTTAATGTTGCTGATGTTGCTGATCCAGTGGAGTTTCATTTCGAAGTGAAGGATCTTCCCAGTAACTTCTTACTTTTATCCCCTCTTCATATGGTGGGAGCATGCCTTTTCACCACCATCCCTCCTCGCAATCATCCCTTTGAGAAGATTAGTGCTTTAAACGGACTTTGATTTCGGCACTTACAAAGGTAGAAAGTAACGCTAGTGTAAGCTACACATGTAAAGTTGATATAAGGGCCGAAAGAATTGTTTTAACATCTGGAATAAATTTTTACTTCAGTGCGTTGACATTCCCACTCAAAATAAAGGACATAAACATTTTCAAAAAAAATAACGTTACATTGACTTAACTTTTTTGGATACGATGAGGAAAGTGAAAGTGTAATTGGACCTCTTTACAATCTGGAGTTGAAAAGCCGACCCATATAAATATACTCTTCCTGAAAGGAAACGGATTTGGTCACCACACATGGATAAAAAATATTTCAAAGTATGAATTTTACTAGTTATAGATCTACTTTTACTTATTATGTTACATTATTTGCTATATTTCTTTTATTTTCTTTTTTTATTTTTTCTTCTTTTATTTAATAGACTAATGTCTACACAAAAAGTCTACATAATAATAATAATTGCAATACCTGCTTAAATTTTTCATCAACTGCAAGTCACGCACTTCGCCACAAGGAGCTTTGCAGTGGAAAGGTTGTCACTCTCCCAAACCCATATAAATCGACATTAAAGTATACAACAGTGCGTCATCAACTAAAAGTTCCGTTCGCAGTGTATGCAGATTTCGAGTGCGTACTTCGTCGTAAAAATATTAATGTAAGTCCTAAACTATTTAATGTAAATGAACATGTACTAATTTCATATGCTTACTTTATAAAGTGTGCATATGATTCTAGTTTAGATAAATTCGTAATGGAAACGGGAGGTAATTCAGCTATAAATTTTGTTAATTCCCTTGTAAATAACTTAAAAACTATAATCTATACTATAACTAAACTAAACATACAAAATATTTGAGTAAAGTTGTTCTCATGGTAATGAGTCCAGAGGACAAATATGATTTTAAGTATGCCCTCAATTGTCATATTTGTGAGAAGGCTTTACGGATAGTAGTATGAAAATGAGAGTTCTGGATCGTATTGCTGGATCGTAGGGGAAGGGGGAGGTAATTAATTATGCTAATTAGGGTAATAAATCAGGACAATGTGACAGGTGTGGGGGGTAATTAAAGTTAATGGGTGCGTGACGAGTGATCGTTAATTAGGATCCATTTGGATCCAGCTTTTGGATCCAGCTTTTGATCCAGCTTTTGTATCTAGGATTTGTATTCAGGAATCAGGAATCCCGAAATTCGGTCCAGAAATCGGGGGAGATATTACTGGGGTGTGACGGGTGATCGTAAATTAGGGTGATAAGTTGCTTATATCTAGGAATTGTATTCAGGAATTCGCTCCCCCGAATTTCGTTTAAGAAATCGGGACCCTAATTAAGCGGGTGAGAAGTTACTGGGGTGTGACGGGTGATCGTAAATTAGGGTGATAAGTTGCTTATATCTAGGATTTGTATTCAGGAATTCGCTCCCCCGAATTTCGTTTAAGAAATCGGGACTCTTATTAAGCGGGAAGAAGTTACTGGGGTGTGACGGGTGATCGTAAATTAGGGTCCACAATAGTTATATCCAGCTTTTGTATCTAGGAAATGGGGTGAAAGAGGGGAGGCATTCTGCTTAAGTGGTTGACGAGTAGGTTGACGGGATCAAACGTGGGAGAAGTTAGAAAAATAGGGTGAAACGAGGGGAGGGAATCTAGTTAAGCGGGTGAGAAGTTACTGGGGTGTGTCAGGTGATCATAGCGATATATTTGGGTTATCCTAGTTAATGGGGGAGAAATTACTGGGGTGTGCCGGGTGTCCTTTGCTTAGATTAAGAAAGTGTGGTGCTCACACGGGTACGTGTTAGAATGTCACGGGCTGTTGTCACGTCCAAAAGAAACAGCTGAAAGCAAGCACCCTTGAAAAGGGATCCCTTTGCTTGCCACTGAGAAACAAACTCCCAAAGAAACAGCTGAAAGCAAGCACCCTTGAAAAGGGATCCCTTTGCTTGCCACTGAGAAACAAACTCCCACCCCAATAACAAAAAGAAGATGTTAATTTGAATTCAAGTATATTTTTATTTTTTAACTTTTTGAGCTGAAAGAAATAGCTGAAAAAAAAAATCACCCATCCCCCAAACAAAAGAAGATGTTAATTTGAATTTAGCTCATGAATTTAGCTCATGTTTATTTGGAAATTTGTAACAGACTTTTCTTATACACTAAATATGATGACATTAGTTTTAAGGCTCCGTCTCGATGATTTTTATAGAAAAAGCAGGCACACGCGTCTTCGCCGAATCCATTATTACAAAACGTAAAATGATTACCATATACCGTTTTGTTAAGATCGTCTTCTCCTTTATCCATGAACATATTCCTCGTATCAATGAGATATTTTAAATCTTCTTTAAAAATTTCCTCACCAAATTGGGATGTGAAATTATTAATTCGGTTTATTAATCCACTTTGTCTGTTATCCATTGTATATGTATAAGTGTTAGACCATAGTTCCATTGCAAAAATTTAAAATATTGTGCGCATTATTCAGAGCACAAATACCGCTTTTAATATGTATTGAGCAAAATGGGAATTGGTTTATGTTTACGGTGTTTAATGGTGGGCAACCCAATTCCTCAACATCTCTTATGTGCGGTGATCTGAGAAAGATTTGTAGAAAACGTTTCTTTTCAATTCCCTTGCATAAAACCAACTTTCCCGAAGTGATTTGTTTAATATATTTTCTTGTTTGCTTAAAGTTGTTTATTCCATCGTTCCAAAAAATTTTATGATGGTTTTTGGTAAGCCAGAGAGCAGTTTTTCGGGACTTGTTATTAAGACGAGTGAAATCAAATGGAGGTTGTATAACGAAATTATTGTTAAACTTATTTTCTTTGCTAAATACAACTCCAATTTCCTTTAGAATAAACTTGTCGTTGTTATCAAAAAATCCTTGTACATCAATTGCAACTAGTTCTTTCTCCATTTTATGTGATTGATATATTGTTAGACAATTCTTTGAACTAACCCACTTAAAGGACTATACTCAACTAAACGATCGTGAATAAGGAGACAATATGCTTGAGTGTTTTCATTGTTTGCTTGTTTCAAATCGATTGAAATTCTCACGTCGATAGGTCCCGATTTAACTGTTTCATTTTGATATGAAAGGTCAACTACAATAATAGGTTTACTTTTAAATTCTGTCGGTGATAAAAATGGTTCTGCTGGGCGGTTGTAATAACTCTTTTGAAACATTGCATACATATCATAAAGGTGGGCATATTTATCATTTTCAAAGTTTACATTTAAGTCATCATATGGATACGTTTCTGAATTCAAGTGGACTTTCAGGTTGGATAAATTATTTGTAACTAGTTCTCCATTCAACATGAAGGCTATAATAGCAAATCTCGGTTTTTCTCTATTACTTCCTATCTTTAGACTCCAGACGTGTTGATTTCCCTGTATCAGTTTTGGGTTAATGTATGTATCCCAACTACGGAAAGCTATCGGTAAATTTACGCCACTCTTTATTATATCGTACATTTTAATTTTTGCAACATCACTGGGTGTTACATGAGGGATTTTCCAGCTAATATTAGTCATTTCCAAAACATATGTATGGTTTGATTTGTTTTTAACATATACATCATCCAGATTTTTTGTGAGCAAAAGTATAAGTTCATGCTTACAATTCAGTAAAACTTTTCTATAATCCTCAGCAAACCCCATTACATTTTTTAAGGGTAGCGAGAAATTAAAATTACCTTTTGTAATAATATCATTTCCACCACTCCATCCAGCATTTAAAAGTTTGCGACTCTCCTGACGATTTACCGATAGATAATTTTTAAGGGTGCTGCTCATGCCAACAAACCGTGTTCTATCAATTTCGTATCCATTTATTTCATATCTAATTTCATCAATAAAATTTGCCATACAATTATTGTGAAAAGTAACATCGATATTATCAGTGGTGCTTGTACCATCGGCTGCTACTCTCTTAACAACTCCTTGAAAATTAAGATAGCTTTCGGTGGAAATACGTCCTGGAATATTAAAATAGAAGTATAGAGAAAGACCGAGCATTTGATATTATAGCCTTCATGTTGAATGGAGAACTAATTACAAATAATTTTATCCAACCTGAAAGTCCACTTGAATTCAAAACGTATCCATATGATGACTTAAATGTAAACTTTGAAAATGATAAATATGCCCACCTTTATGATATGTATGCAATGTTTCAAAAGAGTTATTACAACCGCCAGCAGAACCATTTTTATCACCGACAGAATTTAAAAGTAAACCTATTATTGTAGTTGACCTTTCATATCAAAATGAAACAGTTAAATCGGGACCTATCGACGTGAGAATTTTAATCGATTTGAAAAAGCAAACAATGAAAACACTCAAGCATATTGTCTCCTTATTCACGATCGTTTAGTTGAGTATAGTCCTTTAAGTGGGTTAGTTCAAAGAATTGTCTAACAACATAACAACCACATAAAATGGAGAAAGATCTAGTTGCAATTGATGTACAAGGATTTTTTGATAACAACGACAAGTTCATTCTAAAGGAAATTGGAGTTGTATTTAGCAAAGAAAATAAATTTAACAATAATTTCGTTATACAACCTCCATTTGATTTCACTCGTCTTAATAACAAGTCACGAAAAACTGCTCTCTGGCTAACCAAAAACCATCATAAAATTTTTTGGAACGATGGAATAAACAACTTTAAGCAAACAAGAAAATATATTAAACAAATCACTTCGGGAAAGTTGGTTTTATGCAAGGGAATTGAAAAGAAACGTTTTCTACAAATCTTTCTCAGATCACCGCACATAAGAGATGTTGAGGAATTGGGTTGCCCACCATTAAACACCGTAAACATAAACCAATTCCCATTTTGCTCAATACATATTAAAAGCGGTATTTGTGCTCTGAATAATGCGCACAATATTTTAAATTTTTGCAATGGAACTATGGTCTAACACTTATACATATACAATGGATAACAGACAAAGTGGATTAATAAACCGAATTAATAATTTCACATCCCAATTTGGTGAGGAAATTTTTAAAGAAGATTTAAAATATCTCATTGATACGAGGAATATGTTCATGGATAAAGGAGAAGACGATCTTAACAAAACGGTATATGGTAATCATTTTACGTTTTGTAATAATGGATTCGGCGAAGACGCGTGTGCCTGCTTTTTCTATAAAAATCATCGAGACGGAGCCTTAAAACTAATGTCATCATATTTAGTGTATAAGAAAAGTCTGTTACAAATTTCCAAATAAACATGAGCTAAATTCATGAGCTAAATTCAAATTAACATCTTCTTTTGTTTGGGGGATGGGTGATTTTTTTTTTCAGCTATTTCTTTCAGCTCAAAAAGTTAAAAAATAAAAATATACTTGAATTCAAATTAACATCTTCTTTTTGTTATTGGGGTGGGAGTTTGTTTCTCAGTGGCAAGCAAAGGGATCCCTTTTCAAGGGTGCTTGCTTTCAGCTGTTTCTTTGGGAGTTTGTTTCTCAGTGGCAAGCAAAGGGATCCCTTTTCAAGGGTGCTTGCTTTCAGCTGTTTCTTTTGGACGTGACAACAGCCCGTGACATTCTAACACGTACCCGTGTGAGCACCACACTTTCTTAATCTAAGCAAAGGACACCCGGCACACCCCAGTAATTTCTCCCCCATTAACTAGGATAACCCAAATATATCGCTATGATCACCTGACACACCCCAGTAACTTCTCACCCGCTTAACTAGATTCCCTCCCCTCGTTTCACCCTATTTTTCTAACTTCTCCCACGTTCGATCCCGTCAACCTACTCGTCAACCACTTAAGCAGAATGCCTCCCCTCTTTCACCCATTTCCTAGATACAAAAGCTGGATATAACTATTGTGGACCCTAATTTACGATCACCCGTCACACCCCAGTAACTTCTTCCCGCTTAATAAGAGTCCCGATTTCTTAAACGAAATTCGGGGGAGCGAATTCCTGAATACAAATCCTAGATATAAGCAACTTATCACCCTAATTTACGATCACCCGTCACACCCCAGTAACTTCTCACCCGCTTAATTAGGGTCCCGATTTCTTAAACGAAATTCGGGGGAGCGAATTCCTGAATACAATTCCTAGATAAGCAACTTATCACCCTAATTTACGATCACGCGTCACACCCCAGTAATATCTCCCCCGATTTCTGGACCGAATTTCGGGATTCCTGATTCCTGAATACAAATCCTAGATACAAAAGCTGGATCCAAAAGCTGGATCCAAAAGCTGGATCCAAAAGCTGGATCCAAATTAACGATCACTCGTCACGCACCCATTAACTTTAATTACCCCCCACACCTGTCACATTGTCCTGATTTATTACCCTAATTAGCATAATTAATTACCTCCCCCTTCCCCCTACGATCCAGCAATACGATTCAGAACTCTCATTTTCATACTACTATCCGCTAAAGCCTTCTCACAAATATGACAATTGAGGGCATACTCAAAATCATATTTGTCCTCTGGACTCATTACCATGAGAACAACTTTACTCAAATATTTTGTATGTTTAGTTTAGTTATAGTATAGATTATAGTTTTTAAGTTATTTACAAGGGAATTAACAAAATTTATAGCTGAATTACCTCCCGTTTCCATTACGAATTTATCTAAACTAGAATCATATGCACACTTTATAAAGTAAGCATATGAAATTAGTACATGTTCATTTACATTAAATAGTTTAGGACTTACATTAATATTTTTACGACGAAGTACGCACTCGAAATCTGCATACACTGCGAACGGAACTTTTAGTTGATGACGCACTGTTGTATACTTTAATGTCGATTTATATGGGTTTGGGAGAGTGACAACCTTTCCACTGCAAAGCTCCTTGTGGCGAAGTGCGTGACTTGCAGTTGATGAAAAATTTAAGCAGGTATTGCAATTATTATTATTATGTAGACTTTTTGTGTAGACATTAGTCTATTAAATAAAAGAAGAAAAAATAAAAAAAGAAAATAAAAGAAATATAGCAAATAATGTAACATAATAAGTAAAAGTAGATCTATAACTAGTAAAATTCATACTTTGAAATATTTTTTATCCATGTGTGGTGACCAAATCCGTTTCCTTTCAGGAAGAGTATATTTATATGGGTCGGCTTTTCAACTCCAGATTGTAAAGAGGTCCAATTACACTTTCACTTTCCTCATCGTATCCAAAAAAGTTAATGCTCAATGTAACGTTATTTTTTTTGAAAATGTTTATGTCCTTTATTTTGAGTGGGAATGTCAACGCACTGAAGTAAAAATTTATTCCAGATGTTAAAACAATTCTTTCGGCCCTTATATCAACTTTACATGTGTAGCTTACACTAGCGTTACTTTCTACCTTTGTAAGTGCCGAAATCAAAGTCCGTTTAAAGCACTAATCTTCTCAAAGGGATGATTGCGAGGGAGGGATGGTGGTGAAAAGGCATGCTCCCACCATATGAAGAGGGGATAAAAGTAAGAAGTTACTGGGAAGATCCTTCACTTCGAAATGAAACTCCACTGGATCAGCAACATCAGCAACATTAACAAAACAACAAAATTAACTAAACAACAAAAACAGTTAAACAACAAAACAGTTAAACAACAACAACTAAACAGTTAAACAAAAAAAACAGCTAAACAACAAACAGCAAAAACAACAAAAAACAGTTAAACAACAAGAAACAACAGTTAAACATCAAGAAACAACAGTTAAACAGCAACAACAACATCAAGAAACAACAAAAACATCAAGAAACAACAGTTAAACAGCAAAAACATCATGAATACCAACAACTACGTGTGTGATCAAATCACCAATTTCCTCAAAGAAAATGGTTATTTCATTTTTGAGGATCATCGGCAGACCCTGGAGATGATTTTCTCCAATCTTCAAATGATGGACAGAGTCGGTGAGAGAGAATCAAAATATAAATATATAAGAGAGGGCCCGGATACTTGTCAATGCCACCGGGCACCTTACCTTAGAATTAAAGCTATTGCTTTAATAAACAAATACAATAAACTTAACCTTAAATTTGAAAATAAATAAATAGTTAAAACAAAAAAAATATATTTGAATTTAAAATTTACATATTCTTTTGTTATTGGGGGTGGGTGTTTGTATTCAGCTATTTCTTTCACGTCAAAAAGTTAAAAAAAAAAATAAAGATATATTTGAATTTAAAATTTACATATTCTTGGTTTTGGGTGGGTGTTTTCTTTCAGCTGTTTCTTTTGAACGTGACAACAGCCCGTGACATTCTATCACGTTCCCGTGTGAGCACCACACTTTCTTAATCTAAGCAAAGGACACCCGTCACACCCAGTAATTTCTCCCCCCATTAACTAGGATAACCTAAATATATCGCTATGATCACCCGTCACACCGTGTGAGCACCACACTTTCTTAATCTAAGCAAAGGACACCCGTCACACCCCAGTAATTTCTCCCCTGTTTAACTAGGATAACCTAAATATATCGCTATGATCACCCGTCACGCACCCTTTAACTTCTCCCCGCTTAATTAGAGTCCCGATTTTTGGACCGAATTTCGGGATCGGATACAATTCCTGGATACAAAAAGTGGATACAAATCCTGGATAAAACTATTGTGGACCCTAATTAACGATTACCCGTTACGCACCCATTAACTTTAATTACCCCCCCCCCCCCCCACACACACCTGTCGCATTGTCCTGATTTATTACCCCAATTACCCTAATTAGCATAATTAATTACCTCCCCCTTCCACTTTTTGTATCCAGCTATTCAGCTTTTGTATCCAAAACCCCATTTTTACACTACTACCTTAAATTAAATTAATAAATACACCTCCTATAATAACTCTTAAGCTAAATAATAAATGTTATCTTAACCCAATATTTGATATTTAATTGTTAAATGTTAAAATGCTAACTGAAATGTTAAGTGTTAAATGTTAATTGTAAAATGTTAATTGTTAAATGTTAATTGTGAAATGTAAGAAATGTAATTAAATAAAATAAGCAATATAAAAAAAAAAAAGAACTTCCATTTTATTTTATATTTCTAGGGTTAATTTAAAATTTTCTTTCAAGAAATATTATTTCTTAAATCAAGAAATAAAATTTCTTGAAAGGAAATATTAAACAAGAAAGAAACCACCTTTAAAACAAGAATTGCATTTCTTGTTTTAAGAACTATTTTTTCTTGTTTGAAAGGTGCCTTTCTAAAAACCATTTTTTGAATCAAGAAATTTAATTTCTGGAAACAAGAAAGAAACCACCTTAGAAACAAGAATCGCCTTTCTTGTTTCATGAAATATTTTTTCTTCTTTTAATGGTGGGTTTCTAAAAAACCATTTCTTGTTTTAAGAAATTTATTTTCTTGTTTAAAGAAATGTTTTTTCTTGTTTAAAAGGTGCCTTTCAAAAAAACCATTTCTTGAAACAAAGGCAAAAATTCAAGAAAGAATTTTCTAGATTTAGCGGAAATTTTTCGATTTTTTTTTATGAGCCATGTCCGTCTGTCCGTCTGTTTGTCCGTCTGTCTGCCCGTCTGAGATCTGGGAAACTACAAAATGGAGAAAGTTGGGATTAGTCACACATATGGTTAATTTAATTTAATTTTGGTTTTATTTCTTCCTAACGCTACAAGTACAAAAAATACTTATAAATTAAAGCGCAAATACATTAAAGTGCAAATACATTAAAGCTGGATGACACTACAAACATTGATTTCTTTAAGCCTAAAGTTTTGTTTTAAATTAATTACTAGTTTGAAAGATGTGTGTGTAGTTTTTCTTTGAATTGCGTGGCAGATTTAATTGTTTTTAGTGGATGTGGTAGTTTGTTCCAAGAACGTACAGCACAGATAAAAAAGTGTTTCTCGGCATAGGAGTGTTTTACGACTTGACAAATTATGTTATTTGTTTTGCTGGAAGCGCTGAATTTTAGCTTGCTAAAAAGATATTTTGGCTCGGCAGTTGTTATTATTTTGTGCAGCAGTATTAGTGTTTTGAACTCGATCCAAGCTTTGAGCGCCTTGTCAAAAATTTTAAAAGTTGCGTCAGAGTTTTGATCTGTGCGCCTGCGATTAAATATATAACTCACTACATTGTTGAAAGCTACAAGGAGTTTATGCTGGCTAGTAGCGTCACAATTTCCGAAGACTTCGACTCCATAAAATAGTAATGGTGTCAGCTTAGTTTTCGCAACGAGCATTTTTAAATTTATTGGTAAAAAGGTTTTCGTGTCGTTTAGTTGTCTAAGTATCCCATACATTTTCCCAATCGTACAATTTACATGATTACTCCAGGAAAGAGTAGAATTTATTGTAAACCCCAAGTTTGCTCGCTCGATCTACATAGTTTATTGGTTGACCATTCAAGCAAAGTTTTTCCAGATGATCTGTGTTAAAAAATCGGTTAAATATTACTATGCATTTTGATTTGAGGGTGTTTAAGGATAATTTATTGCGCTCTGTCCATTTACAAACCCTGTCTAATTCACTGTTACAGACACGAACACATTCATTAATTTGGCTAACAGGACAGCTTACATATAGTTGGACGTCGTCGGCATACATTTGCATGTCACATTTTGATAGAATATTTGGCAAATCATTAACATATAGACTGAACAAAAGGGGACCAAGAATTTACGGACAGAATAGATGATTTAGAGGCTTGTGTAGCTACTAGCTGTGATCTTTGAGATAAGTATGATTTCATAAAACTTGCTGCAGAGGTTAATAGTATTTCGTGGTTTACCGTGTCAAAAGCCTTACTGAAATCTAAAAGCATCAATTAAGTAATATTGCTACTATCCATTTTTAATCTAATATCTTCAGTGATTTTTATAACAGCTGTTGTGCAACTTCTATTCTTCCGGAAACCAGACTGTTTTTCTGAAAAGACATTGTGTGCATCCATAAAACTCACGATTTGGTTAGCAATTAACCTCTCAAGAACTTTTAACAAAAAAGGCAGTATAGCAATAGGTCGATATTCTGTAGCTGATTTGGGAATTGGTATTATTTTTGCTATTTTCCAGGATGTGGGAAACGTAGAAGTGGTGATGGAGCCGTTTAAAATGTGCGTTATTACTGGAAGAATTTTGGGAAGGATTAATTTTAAAAATTTCGGATTTAAATCATCTAAGCCCGTTGCATTAGATTTAATGCTTAGGATTGAGTTAAGGACATCGCACTGGCTGACACAATTAAAACTAAAAATAATATCACAGCTATTTCTATCACAAGGCTCAGAGGGTGTCAGTGGTTTCAGGTACGGACAATTGCAAGAACTTATGATTTAGATCATCAAGATCATTATCACAGCTTAATGTTGGTTTAATATTGCCGATCCCCAATTCCATTAAAATTGACTATATATTTTTATTGTTTTTTGAATGTCGGAATTTATGTATAAAGTGATTTCGTTCGCCTCAGCAATGGTTTCATTTACCAATTTTTTATTTGTTTTGAATTCGTTATAAAAGGTAATTGACATATCACTAACACCTGAGACAAACCACGTTTCGGATACACAGATAACATCAATATTCGAGTTTATAAATAAGAAACGGAATTCCTCAATTTTTTTTGCTAAGCTTTTTGCATTGAAGTGTATTACTTTTAAGCCTGGTTTTTGTTTGGCTAGAACTCTGGTTACTACCTGGCTGCTTGTCCTGGAGATGAGTGGACTATCCATACTTAATACATAAAAATACACGCAATTCAATGTTAACTACAACACAATTAATTTTATAAAGATAAAATAATTATTACTATGAAAAATAAAAAGACAAAAAAAATCTAAGCATAATTTTAGGCTAATTTTATGTGCAAAACGAACTAGACGCAGACAGCTGCGCAGACAGCTGTTCTGGAGACAATTAGAACTGCAGCTGATAAAGCTTATGCATGGTCTCCAGCCACGACGAGAGAAAACAGCTGATAGGAGCTTTTGTTTTTTCAGTGTCATTGCTTTTTTAAAAATGTTGTAGTTTTCCTTCGTTAATTGTTCGTTTAAATAAATTGCCGCATCTGAATCAAAACCCAACAGCCCCAGAACTAGCGTTTTCTTGTGAGTACGCCTGTATTCGGCGGCATGTCGCAACATCATTATTTTGTCCCTCAAGTGCTCGAATTTGAGTTTTATTATTGGGTCAACAATAGCGCTCGTCGCGTTGCGTGTTTTGACTCTAAAAATCTCCAAAAGTTTTGTTGCCGGTGTGATTCCAAGTGAAAAGGATAGTGTGTTAAAAAAAGATTTTAGTCATTCGCCCTCTTTGTAGGGCACACCGTGCAATATAACTTCGCACTGGACATCAGCATTTTCCTGAGCAGATATTTTTGCGGACAGCTGACCCACTTGCTTCTCCATACTTCGCATATCTGCAATTTCGAACTCCAGATGTTGTATGTCATCACCTCGCGAGTGCACCTTCTCCACTTTGGCCTCCAACTTGTCGAAGTTCAACTTTAGAGCTTGCAACTCTTTCAGCTCCTCCTCCAGTTGTGTTACCCGACTTGCGAGTTGAACCACTTGGTCGCAAACGTCGCACAGCTTCCCCTCCAGTGAAGTTAAAGCCGATCGAGAAGCTGGATAAGATGTGGTAAAGGGGCATCTGAGTCCCGACCAGGTTTCAGATCGATGGCCGTGGCTTCTCGTGCTCGTTTGGGGGCAGGCATGGCTGAGGGTTTTGTTTATGAGTGACTTGTGTTAATTGAGTGTCTTCTGTTGTTTCGTTATACACTTCTTTAGCTAGTGCAAGACAATTTTAGTTTTCTTTTGGTTTTCGAGTGTTTCGTGCTTGTTTTATTGAGTGATTTTCTGCTTGTGCCTGCGAGTTAAAATGTAGAATTTTTTAATAACAAATGTTCACGGTTTCACAATATAAAACCACAGTTTTTGATATTCTCGTTGCTCTATTTGTGTTCACGAAAAAAATTCAATTGTTTTTGGCAGGTTTTAATGGTTTTTATGCGATATTTAAAAGACTTTGCGAGGAGGCCGAAAGAAACACGACTCGATTTTCCTTTTGGACGAGTCCAAACTTGCAGCGCAAGTTTATTTCAGCCGCGCGCCACGCCAAAGTCATTTTAAACGATTTTAAAAGGTGTCTGGCGCCCACACCTTTAAAAATTTCGGATAAGTAAAAATGCAATTTTATTGTGTTTATCAAAACCTATCGAAATTTAGAAGACATTTTTCAAATCGGACCATTCCAATATGCGCAAATAATCAGCTTTGTAGGCATAAACTCCAGTTTTAAAGATAGAAATCTAAAATTTTTTTTATATACATTTAAGACTAAGATGTAATTTCGGTTTTTGTTGCTTTTTGAATCTCCATCCTACGCCCACGCCGCATATATAAATTTGAAGGCAAGGATTTAAAGAAAATGTTATTTGTGTTGGTAAGACTGGAATACCATTTCGGTTTTTGTTAATTTTAAATTGGACCATGTCTCTATCAACCGCCCACGCCGCATATATACTTTTAAAGGCAAGGATCTAAATAAAATTGATGTGTTAATAAATAATTAATATTCAATGCCTTTCGCAACAAAACTGAAGTATCTCTTGTTTGATATTTTTTGCCAAATAGAAGAAGCGTGCAAAAGCAATGGCATCGAATGTTCTTTTTCTTTCGCCAATTTAGAAGCCAGCTTACGCTTTAACCGTGGTCCTGCATCAGTATAATTGAGGCATTCACGACCAGGTTTGTCACTTTGCGTGTCCTTTTCCAAAATTAAAATTTTTAGGTTCCATGAAAGCCACTGGGAATGATTTTCCTTGAACCGGTCCATTATTCTGTGACATTTTTGCAAATTACGATTATAGAAGGCAAAAGACTGCTTAAGTTTCTTTTTAACTATTGTGTGCTGACTATCGCTTAATTCGATTCCATTCATCGTTTGCAAAACAAATTCTATCACAGCGGATTGTTGCCAGTTGTTGCCGATTCAAACATTAAGCAATGTGTAGTGACAGAACTCGAATGCAACTACAACATGGAGGTTTCTCGAAAAGTGTGCAAAAACGTGCAAAAACTGTTGATAGGGCTCGATTAACAATTGTTTTGTTTATAACTTCCAATTTTTACCTTGCCTATACCGTCCTATACTCACAAGTTACACTTCACAGAAAGTAAAAATACATTTTTTATTAGTCATCTAAAAACTAAGCAACAACACATTTTTTGGGGACTAACGCCAAAGAATTTGTAAACACATAATGCAAATTATTCTTATTTCAAAGCTCGCGCTATTATAGCTGTTAAGCTACAAATGTTATTGTAATCAGCTGCTCCAAGGCGCTGCCAACTTAGATAAAATTGTACTGGAAAACACTGGAAGACACACACACAGACACTTGAAGTTAGAGAGTGAAACAAGCCGGCAGCAACTTTGTAACGCGAATTTTAAATTAATAAATCACCCCCAATCTTTATAAAACCGATCATTAAAGTGCTTTGATCATACATTTTTGGCGCCCAACGTGGGGCACTGATTAATTAATTAATAATTGGCAATTGTCGGAGCGCACGTCTACATACATATGTGTGTTCACATACACCACATATAACTGGAGCACATGTTTGATCAACTTTCGGCTGTCCGCGCAATATCACATCACATTCGCAATCGTCGTCGGAGTGTGCAGCTTGTGCCACTCATCCCAACCATCGTAACAATCGTCGAAGGCATCCTAGCTGCGCCGTTCATCTTATCGTCGTTACCCGGCTCAACGCCCCGGAACCAGCAAAGGCTACGGCATCATCTGCCAACACCGCCTTTAACATCGCCTAATCATCGCAAGGAACGCTTCTTGGAGAGTTACGCCACGCGCGTTCAACCTAACATTGCTTCCTCACCTCAACATCACTTTTACACATTCGTCCATCGATATCTACATTCTACAGTAGATCTACACACATTAACAAGTCTGTATACACATCTATAACTTTACTTTGCAAGACATTCGGAAAATTATTTAGTCAACCTTCACTATTGCCCAATTTGTGAATCTTTATTTCCATCCTTAATAAACATTTCGTCACCAATCGACTAAATCTACCTTGGCTCAATAATTTCAAAATGTCTGACATTTTCACAGCGTTCCAATACCCGTAGGAGTATAACACGTATCAAAACAATTGTGGATCCAATGCAACAACGCTCCGCTGCGGATTTAACTTGTCGTCTGTCAATACTCGAAGCCTATTTCAAGCAGGCGCTAACGTTGCAGTCTCAGATCGAGGAATTGGACGCCGAGGAGATAAATCGCGATACTCGTGGAGATATAGAGAAGCTTTTTATCGGAACAAAGGTATGCATCCAGGATCAGCTTGGCCCTGATGCACACAGTACTGCAATTGGCGATATAAATGTCAATGTCGCCAGGCCAGCAACAAAAATACCTCGACTCGCATTACCGATATTTGATGGCAAGTACTCTGAAAATAAAAACTTTATAACATCGTTCAGGGAGGTTTTTGGAAATCAAAGTCAATTAGCACCCATCGAAAAGTTCAATCAGTTATTAAATTGCCTTCGTGGATCAGCATTGGAAACCGTTAAGGCTTTTCAAATTACATCGAAAAATTACCCTAAGGCCTAAGAACGACTAAAAACTCGCTACGATAACCCAACCCTTGTATTTATCGATAATATAGCCACTCTCTTTGCTCTACCTGATGTCTCCAAACCAAATGGGAAACAATTACGTAGTCTTATCGACAATGCTTCTGCTCTCTATAATTCCTGCTTGTCCCTGGGAAAAGAGTCAGATATCGCTATTGCTAATTGCTAATGCTAATTTCGATCATCACTAGCAAGGTAGACCAGGAAACTAATCGAAAGTGGAATTAATCCTTGAATTACATCACGTTACCCACGTGGGACAATTTCGCTAAACTTATCGAACGCCATTGTCAGTACCTGGAATCTAGTCAACCATCACCCGAACCGCAACTAATCAACTTGAGCAACCAAAGGCCACGCCCACAGAGGCATCAATCTAACTTGTCCTTCAGCTGTACAGCTCAAAACTGTCTCATGTGCTCAAGTGCGGAACACAAAATACTTCGGTGCCCAAAGTTTATTAATCTCTCGTTCGAGTATCGTTTCAGTCACGCAAAAAGATTAGGGCTGTGTCTAAACTGTCTTAGCAAGGGCCATCAAGTATCCAATTGTCCGTCATCGCAAAAATGTCGAACGTGTTCGCGTACACATCATACCTCACTGCATAGGGAATCATCCGGTCCGGCTTTTACAGTCGCTGCATCTTCGCGGCCTAATCTGACGTACATTTCGGAGGCAGTAGCTCATACGCATCAGCTACACGACCAAGATCATGTCATCCTGGCGACTGCGTTAGTCCTGGTCAAGGACGCCAGCGGCTGCTACAGATTGGGACGAGCATTATTGGACTCCTGTTCGCAGATCAACTTTAACACTGATGAGTTTGCACAAACCCTTCGTATACCACGAACGAAGAAAATCATTGAAATTCGCAGCATTGGTGATCCACGTACCCAGGTCAAACATCGCACTACAACTAGTACAAGTCCCGCTTCAACGATTTCGAACTTACTCTTGATTTTTTTGTCACCACTAGTATCGCTCATCACCCTAACACAGAAATTGATATATCGTCATGGAGTTTGCCGCAGAACACATCCCTTGCCGATGAATATTTCAACAAATCTCGTCGTGTTGACTTACTCCTTGGTACAGAGACCTTTTTCGAGATTTTGTCGGTGGGCAAATCAAACTTAGCCCCAATTTACCTGTACTACAAAAACGTTGCTAGGTATGGTAGTATCTGGCCGATGCTATAATTCGTCTCTTCCTCATCAATTGTCATATACTCAATCAATTATCCAATCAGACGAACAAATTAATCAAAATCTTAGCAAATTGTGGAAAATTGAAGAAGTTAAGAGTTCAAGTGAGATTTACACACCCGAGCAGAGAAGATGCGAAGAGATATTCTCAGCCACAGTTCGTCGCGACATTGAAGGTCGTGTTATTGTTCGTCTCCCTTTCAAGGACCATTGTAGTCTGTTAGGAGAATTAATTGATATAGCTACAAACCGATTTCGAGCCCTAGAGCCCTAGAGCCCTAGAGCGGAGATTACATCGAACACCTGACATTAGGAAACAATATATTGAATTTATGCAAGAGTTTCAAGATCTGGGTCACATGAGCATGGTTGATCAACCCAAACTCGACCAAGCTCACTTCTACATACCGCATCATTGCGTATTTAAACCAAATAGCACGTCAACAAAACTTAGAATAGTATTTGACGCTTCGTGTCATACAAGTTCGCAAAAATCTCTAAATGATCTATTATTAGTCGGTCCAACAATACATCCAGAGCTCTATAGACTACTTCTTCAATTTCGCATACAACGTTACGCCATTACTGCCGATGTTGTAAAAATGTTTCGGCTGTACGGTGGCGAAGCTAAAGGAGTCTAGATGGCTCGACGGACCTGAATTTCTGCAGTTAGATCAAACTCAGTGGCCAGCAGACAAACGAGAGGAGCCGGATGTAGAAATTGAAAACATGGAATCCCGGAAGTCAGCATTCGCAAGGTGGAAGGTGGCGTTTTCAAGATTAGCTCCCACATCCGTTGCTTATCAGTAGTCGCCTGGATACTTCGATTTGCCGATTCTTCCAGACAGCGTAAAGTAGCCAACAGCTTATCACCGTCCGCAGATGAACTTCGACGCGCGATGCATTGTATTGCTTGGAAATTACAAAAGAAGTACTTCAACGAGGAATTTAACCTGCTGCAAAGCGGCAAGCATATTCGAAGCAATCTCAAAAATCTTGGCCTTTTCCCTCAAAGGTGCGATAATTTTGAGCTGATCAAGGTAGGAGGACGTTTAGAACACGCTGATGTTCCTGACAGCCAAAAACATCAAATCTTGTTGCCAAACAACGATCTCTTTGTAGACCAATACATGCGGTACGTTCATCTAAAAAACTTCCATGCTGGTCCAAAAACGCTTGTGGCCCTAAGCAGATTACAGTTTTGGATCGTCAACGCCAGGAATGTGGCTCGCCGAATCGTACGTTCGTGTGTACACTGATTACGATATCGCCCGGTTTTACTGAACCAAATCATGGGTCAACTTCCCAAAGATCGGCTTATCCCCTCGAGACCATTCTCAAAATGCGGAATTGATGTTTGCGGCCCAGTAAACATTTACATGCAAATTCGCGGCAAGCCACCTAGCAAGGCGTATATAGCTGTGTTCGTTTGCTTTGTTGTCAAGGCCAAACACATCGAGTTAGTCTCAAGCCTGTCAACAGACGCATTCCTCGGCGCTCTCAAACGTTTCATAGCTCGGCGAGGACGTCCTTCGGATGTGTTCTGTGACAACGCAACTAACTTCACAGGAGCAAACAACAAGTTAGAAGCACTCAAAGAGTTCCTGTTCAAGAAGGAAACCATTGAAAAAACAAATAAGTTTTGTAACAATTAATTTATAAATTTTCACTTTATACCCCCCAGGGCACCCCATTTGGAGGCATCTGGGAATCGGCCGTCAAGAGCGTCAAGGGTCTCCTTAATCGAACATTATGGGATGCCCGACTTTCATTTGAAGAACTCAGCACTGCGCTCGCTGAAGTCGAGGCGATCCTGAACTCTCGTCCGCTGCCGCCTCTTTCGTCGGATCCAAACGACCTGTCGGCTCTCACCTCGGGCCACTTTTGTGTGGCGATGCCCTTCGCGCACTACCCGATCCGCCGGAGACTGACAACAAGATGGAGAACTTAGAGCGTTGGCGACGAGTTTGTGCCATCAAGGAACAAATCTGGCGTCGCTGGTCGCTGGAATATATTCAAGAACTACAATTTAGAAGCAAGTGGACTCATGCGTCGCCAAATGTTTCCGTGGGCGATATGGTAATAGTACATGAAGATAACATGCCACCACAAGGATGGAATCTAGGCCAGATCATCGCAGCCATACCGGGAGGAGACAACAGGGTGCGCGTTGCCGATATTCGTACAACCAAGGCAGTTTGCCGACGACCCATACACAAGCTTGCCCTATTGCCGGTTTCTTGAAAGTCAAGGATTACTTTCAATGGGGCCGGGATGTTGGGGACTAGCCCCAAAGAATTTGTAAGCACATAATGCAAATTATTCTAATTTCAAAGCTCGCGCTATTATAGCTGTTAAGCTACAAATGTTATTGTAATCAGCTGCTCCAAGGCGCTGCCAACTTAGATAAAATTGTACTGGAAAACACTGGAAGACACACACACAGACACTTGAAGTTAGAGAGTGAAACAAGCCGGCAGCAACTTTGTAATGCGAATTATAAATTAATAAATCACCCCCAATCTTTATAAAACCGATCATTAAAGTGCTTTGATCATACAACATTGAAAAAATGGACAAATAAGCACATATAATAAACATTTAGTGTTTATAATTTATTTCACAAACCTTCACTCTGTATCCATGATTAAACTTTTTTGGTTTGATTACAATAGCCAGAGAAATCGATGTTCAAAAACTAAAAAATTTCTCGTCCCTTTTTGATAACGTGAGACCCTATTTCAAACTTTCGACTTTTTAAGGGAAAGAACAGCTAAAAACGCCAAATAAAATTCTTTGAAAATGGATTTTGGGTTATTTTAAGTATTGTAAATAACGACAGAAGGTCATTTGTGTAATACTTAAAACAAAAAAAATTTAAAAATGACTCACTTTTGAATTTTTTGCCCATAGTGCATTCGTTAAAAAGTTATTCGCGATTAAAGTTTTATATCTCCCTCGCACTCCCTTTAGCTGAGTAACGGTTATCTGTCGGTGTACTCGACTATAGCGTTCTCTCTTGTTTTATATTGAGGGCTACCTCAAACATAGTTGTCCTGTGGGCGGACATGGATTCTTCTGGTGACACATTCCAGTTTCTTATGTGGGGTTTGACTGAGTTGGTTGCCAGAGCTATGTGTAGCACCTCTTCTTTTACCTTGGTAACAAATGTCGGCGTGGAGCCGACATTACAAATCTATAGGTTATTGTTTAAAATAAATTCTAGTAGTTGCTCATCTCTGTTGTTAACATCAGTACTGCCCCAGATCGCATGATGTGCGTTGGCATCTGCTCAGAAACACTGAAAATATACTGTTATTGATATCTTTTCTTATAACAATGCATGATCTGGGAGGTAGTCCTCCTGGATCGCATATTACCTTTGTGTCTTTCGTGTACAGGCCTTTTATACCATGGTGCCTCACTCAGAAAAAAAAAATTCCTAGATTTAAGGAAACATGGACTGTTATTGCTTGGCTTAGATGCCTGGCATACAGTACATAAACTGTCAGCCTAAAGTCGTCGCAACAAGAACTTTAACCAGTTGGACTAAGGTTTGCATATGAGGGTCTGAAGACTAGAGCGACAGCCTCTGTTGAATGCAGAATGAGTAAAACTTGATTGTAAGAGTCAGAATCGTTACTAATTTTATTGAATAAACTTAACGGTATTTATAGGTAAAAAGTACTTAGGTTAACAGAATAGGTATAAAGCAAAGTGTTGGTTATTATGCATAATTGGCAAATCCGCTAATGGGAGCAAGCCCAGTTACAATTCAGCAGAATAATCTCGTACCAATAAGTGGGTCATTGATAATGTTTGCTGACGGCTTGACCCGATGTATGATACTTCAGTGCGCTGACTTATTACTATTGCTGCGACTGATTTTACAGCCGTCTAAGGGGTTATCAAAGCTACCTCCACGATTTTTTTTGCAAATTTTGTTAACCACTTTAAAAAAAAAGGCTTTTCCTATGATTTTTATTTTATTCCAATCAAAAAAAAAACTCATCAGAGCCTCGCGGGCCTCCTGTAAGACTTTTCGCCAATCTGATTTTACAGCCGTCTAAGGGCTTATCCAAGCTACCTCCACAATTTTTTGCAAATTTTTTTAACCACTTTTAAAAAATGGCTTATCCTATGATTTTTATTTTATTCCAATCAAAATAAAACTCATTTGAGTCTTGCGAGCCTCCTGAAAGACTTTTCGCCAATTTGATTTTACAGCCGTTTATTGATATTGCTAACGCAGCATACGCGGCTACTTGATGATGCTGCACAGTGGTAAATTGCTTGACCATACTGCATCCTTTAGCTTAGCCAGCCGTTGCTGTAGACGATCCAGTTCGTCTGATTCAGATGGTTTCCGTTGCAGTCTCTCGAGCTGACTCTGATGTATCTTCCACAACGGGCGTTGTTATATTGCCAAAACGAATGTACGCTAGACGTGATTCGGTGATCATCGTGCTGAATGTGCTAATACTAATGTTGGCGTTTCGTGCGGTGCAGCCTGGGGAAAGAGACAATAAACCCGATCCATCAAGGTAAATGGTGGATGGTATTCCCTTGCATACAGCTTGTAGTTCTATTTGGTTGTGGGTCGCAAACATCCATCTGTGTCGTTGATGCGTTCTTAACCAAATCAAATCTGCTTTCCACTTAATAATCTCACAGAGTGTTTCAGATTTGTTGTTGAATAGCTGAAATTCACACCGATTTTCAGCGTTGAATGCGGCTTGATGGTTAAAGCAAATATGCTCGTTGTTGGATAATACTAGACATTGCTCGAACTCATCATCAGTAAGACCAATGAATTGATCTCTGTGGGAATTTACAGCTATGATAGGTGTCTTAATGTCGAAACGATTCCAGCCTCCTGATTTCCACGTCGGGATGGGGATGATGCTGAAGACTTCCTTCTGTGCTGTCGATACCAGAGGTACTGTCATTTTGAATATAACATGATCTGTAGTTGTGGTTCCCTCAGCGCGCATGATTTTATAGAGTTCCATTAAATTTTCCGTCGAGACCGGCAACATCTGACCCGGAAGTAGATGATCCCGAATTTTGTCTAATTGGTCTCTTAGCTGCTTAGGAGTTACCAGCATGGGACTGATGGTTCGATGACGAACGTCGGTAAGAACGCTGGCGATTTCCGCTTGCATCCGCTGCATTCCAGTTGCCAGTAGAGTTAGCTGGGCAGTTAAGATTACAAATGCTTGCTGTAAGTGGTCGCCTTGATATCTGCCTCGTTCCTTGTTGAGGGTTGCTAGTTGATGCTCCAAATTTCTGATGCGGTTATCAGTGGATGACTCGCTTTTCCTGACTACGTTTATTGTAGAATCCAAGATCGACGTTTGGTTTTTGAGTAACATCATCAACACGTCTTCTCTGGATTTCACCTCATTTATGACCTTGGCCATGTCGTCTGCGTACCTGGCGTCAAGTACGCCAAATAGTGAGTTAGCCACGTTACCTACTATATCAAGTGGTGATCTTCGCTGTCGGGAATGATTAATCAGATAACTTCCTTCTTGTAGCTCGCCATATACATGTTGAAAATGTTCAAATATAGAGTTGCATGCGTTTTCGTTATGCAGCTCAGAGCACTTGTGCCTGAGTTCCTTAATCCCAGTGGACAATATGTTCATATCGCTCCAATATGGTTTCAAATCATAATACGCAATGATGGTCCATTCCGAAATTGCCGCTCTTGCAGTGCCGAGTCATTCATAGAATATTCCGGGCTGATTGACGAAGTGAGTTACATTTGTTGACTGCCCCATTGCGAGCGGAAGAATAAGTAGCATTGCTAGTAACGTGGGCTGAACTGGAATTTTTACTTTCTTCCTTACTGGGACCAATGCTCCTTCGACTTCCACTATTACAGTGTTTAGTGTTAAATGTTAATGATGCGGTGGCTATGACTGATACAAGTAACCGTTTTGCAGATTTTACTGCAGCTTCCCACAGCCCTGTCGCTGATTGCAATGGTGGATGATCTTGGCTTGTGCCTTATCCGTGAAGATCGCTTCTTCTAAGGCCTTTAGTTTATTGTACTGCCTTCGTAGCGAAACAGCAGAAAACTGCAATATACGCCTTGTCTGGTATTTTTCCACGGAGTTTATGGTGAATCCAAATTGGCCCGCAGTAATCAACACCAGAGTTGAAGAATGGTCGAGCTTGTGTTACTCGGTCGACTGGCAGATTGCCCATGATTTGTTGCATTAGTTTGGGCCATGCCTTTGTACACTTGACACAACAGTATATAATGCTTCTCGTCATGGTTTTATCATTGATGATCCAGTATTGCTGTCTGGCAATGGCTCTCAACGCCTGCGCACCGCAATGCATGTTCTCTTCATGCATCTCTCGCAACAGCATTCTTACTATTGGATCATTGTAAGGAAGCAAGATTTGATGCTTTGCGTTATACGGGAGCCAGCCAAACCAATTGTTTGGAGTTTAGATTCTTCTAGCCTCCCTCCGACTCTGATAAGACTATCCTTGCCGATCATGGGAGACAGGGAGACTAGAGCGTTCTTTTTGTCCACGGCCTTGTGGGTGCGTAGTATGATAGTACGAGCGTGAGTCAGTTCACCAATACGTAGTACGTTGTACTTGTACTTGTTCTGTTTCTTTTGTAACAGAAGCGCATCATACAATATATGCCACAATTCGTTGTAGTTTTTGAAAACTGTTGCTATGGTTGCAATTATAGAGTTCTTTCCCTGTCTGATCCTGACACGTGGGAAGACTCACTTGTTTTGTTCGCCGTTCAAGATCACTTGGACCGATTACCGGCGACTTAATCCATTTGTCACTTGAACCGTGTAGAAAAAAAGTGGTCCATACAGCCAGGGATTATGTTCTGATAATTTGCTGGCTGCAATTCCTCTTGATAGCACATCTGCTGGATTGTTTGCCGAGGACACGTGTCGCCATTGAGATGGATCTGAGACAGCTTGGAATTTGGCTATCCGATTCGAGACGAACGTGTGGTAAGTGGCCGACGATGCGTTTATCCAGGACAAAACTACAGTTAATCCTTTCGATCGGTAGCCGCAAATTTTTTCTTACTCTGTGTGTTAGTTCAGCCCCTAACAGCGCAGCACATAGTTCAAGGCGAGGCAAAGTTTCTTTCGCGGATGGAGCCACTCGTGACTTGGAGCAAAGAAGCCGTACCGAAATTTGATTGTTTTTGTAGTTAGCTCTTATATCCACTGCTGCTCCGTATGCACGCTCTGATGCATCCACGAATGTGTGTACTTCTTGATTGACTGGAACCTTTCCATTATAGATATGTCTAGGAATTTGCATACTGTTCAATGCTTGCAGATCCGAGCGATAGTTTTTCCAATCATTTTGGAGCTCTTGAGGGAGCTCCTCGACCCAACTCAGGTTCAGTGCCCAAAGCGTTTGCATAAATTTTTTTGCCTTTACTACCCCAGGGGCAAATAGTCCAAGCGGGTCAAATATTTGTGCTGACTCGGAACTTACCACGCGTTTTGTGATGATTGACGCTTCGCTTTTCTGGGATCGCCCACACAGTTGATCCTTCTGTGGCATCCATACCAGACCCAACGTCTTGACGCTGTAGTGTTTCAATGTTTCGTCTAGCTTGACGGTTTTGATGGTGTCTGCTTCGGGAACTTCTGTTAGGATTTGCCCATTATTGGAGCACCATTTTCGGAGTTTGAAACCGGACTGTAACAATATTTTGTTCAATTCCTTTTGAATTTGGACTGCTTCCGGAACGCTGTTTGCTCCAGTGAGACAGTCATCTACGTAGAAATCGTGTTTTAAAACAGACGATCTGTTAATACGTTTTCCTTAGCGTGAGTGGCGTTACTTCGCCTGGTCACAGGAATTGTGTATCGGGGGGTTGGGTAGTATACAGCACATAAACTGTCTACTGATTAGGTGTCGCACCCAGCACTTGGAACTAGGTGGACGGCGGAGAATGGTGCGCAAGATGAGGATCTGAAGACTAAAGCGACAGCCTCTGTTGATTGCGATGGTAGATGAGTAACAGTCAGTGGTATTCTGAGATTGAGACTGATTTTATTGAACAAACTTAACGGTATTTATAGGTACAAAAGTGTTTACGTTAACAAAAATATGTAGAAAGGGGAAATGAAATTACAGCTATTCTTCATAACTCGCAGTGGGTCAAAGTGCTATATGCAGTGCTGAGTTATTGCTCTATTTCCGAATTGTGGAGTCAGCTATTTTCGCTGCGTCGGCAGATTGATGACTGTTAAGCATACTGACGGTCGAGCTGTATAATTGCAGTATCGGCAGCAAGTGTTATGATATATGATTCTTTGTTCGACCTTCGTAATTGCGATAATACTTATATTATGTAACTCGATGAGTCTTAACATTCTCCCGGCCGTTGAACAGTTGTTCAACCATCGCTAATGTTGAACGCAAAACTGCGTGGGGTAGGTTCCGGTGCTTGCTGCTCGTCGTTCTCTTCCTTGTTGCCGGTACGTTGTCGTGGATTCCAGTTGACGAATCGCTTTCGGAGACTATATGCAATGATTAATATTATTGATATTACTAACGCAGTATACGCGGCTACTTGATGATGCTGCACGGTGGTAAATTGATTTGACCATGCTGTGTCCTTTAGCTTAGCCAGCCTTTGTTGTAGACGATCCAGTTCGTCTGTTTCAGATGGTTGAGTTGCAGTCTCTCGAGCTGACTCTGATGTATCTTCCACAACGGGTGTTGTTATATTGCCAAAACGAATATACGCTAAATGTGATTCGGTGATCATCGTGCTGAATGTGCTAATACTAATGTTGGCGTTTCGTGCGGTGCAGCCCGGGGACAGAGACAATAAGCCCGATCCATCCAGGTGAATGGTGGATGGTATTCCCTTGCATACAGCTTGAAGTTCTATTTGGTTGTGGGTCGCAAACATTCATCTGTTTCGTTGATGCGTTCTTAACCAAATCAACTCTGCCTTCGACTTAATAATCTCACAGAGTGTTTCAGATTTGTTGTTGAATAGCTGAAACTCACACCGATTTTCAGCGTTGAATGCGGCTTGATGGTTAAAGCAAATGTGTTCGTTGTTGGATAATACTAGACATTGCTCGAACTCATCCTCAGTAAGACCCATGAATTGATCTCTGTGGGAATTTACAGCTATGATGGGTGTCTTAATGTCGAATCGATTCCAGCCTCCTGATTTCCACGTCGGGATGGGAATGATACTGAAGACTTCCTGCTGCGCTGTTGCTACCAGAGGCACTGTTATTTTGAATATAACATGATCTGTAGTTGTGGTTCCTTCAGCGCGCATGATTTTATAGAGTTCCATTACATTTTCTGATGAGACCGGCAACATCTGATCCGGAAGTAGATGATCCCGAATTTTGTCTAATTGGTCTCTTAGCTGCCTAGGAGTTACCAGCATGTGACTGATGGTTCGATGACGAACGTCGGTAAGAACGCTGGCGATCTCCGCTTGCATCCGCTGCATTCCAGTTGCCAGTAGAGTTAGCTGGGCAGTTAAGATTACAAATGCTTGCTGTAAGTGGTCGCCTTGATATCTGCCTCGTTCCTTGTTGAGGGTTGCTAGTTGATGCTCCAAATTTCTGATGCGGTTATCAGTGGATGACTCGCTTTTCCTGACTACGTTTATTGTAGAATCCAAGATCGACGTTTGGTTTTTGAGTAACATCATCAACACGTCTTCTCTGGATTTCACCTCATTTATGACCTTGGCCATGTCGTCTGCGTACCTGGCGTCAAGTACGCCAAATAGTGAGTTAGCCACGTTACCTACTATATCAAGTGGTGATCTCCGCTGTCGGGAATGGTTAATCAGATAGCTTCCTTCTTGTAGCACGCCATATATATGTTGAAAATGCTCAAAAATAGAGTTGCATGCGTTTTCGTTATGCAACTCAGAACACTTGTGTCTGAGCTCCTTGATCCCAGTGGACAATATTCTCATATCGCTCCAATATGGTTTGAAATCATAATAGGCAATTATGGTCCATTCCGAAATTGCCGTTCTTGACGTGCCGAGTCGTTCATAGAATATTCCGGGGTGGTCTGTGAAACGCGTAATATTGACAGTCTGCGCCAGTGCTACCGGCAGGATCAACAGCAGCGCCAGTAGGACTGAGACTGTGCTGCCCATCACTACTTTTTTCCGACGTACAGGTGGATCATCAGGTTCCAGACGGGATTCAGCTTCGGGGCTTTGGCGCTTGCCACCGCTCTCTTCTGGGAATAATGGCGCCAACCGAGTAATGGACCTCTTAAATATCCCAGATGCTGTTTTTACATCAACAACCCGAACGCGATTATCCGCACCATGATAAGTTTTAATTACTCGACCCAGTGGCCAATTCATTACTGGTAAATTATCTTCTTTTACCACCACCATTAGTCCTTCTCTGACGTTTTGTGCTTCTGTCTTCCACTTGTGCCGAGCCTGAAGCTCTTGTAAGTACTCGGCTGACCATTGGTTCCAGAATAAATGCTTCAGCCTGGAAACCAATTCCCAGCGCTTTACAAGTGAATTTGGCTTGCGATCGGCATTAAGGGAGGTCTCCCATGATCTGTTGCATCAGCTTGGGCCTTGCTCTAGTGCATCTCACACAGTTGTGAATAATGCTTCTGTACATGATCTTTTCGTTGAGAATCCAGTACTGTTGTCGCACGATTGCTCGTAGTGCTTGAGCCCCGCAGTGCATGTTGTCCTCATGCGTCTCTCGTAGCAACATTTTTACAATAGGATCATTGTACGGCAATAGAATCTGATGCTTAGATTCGTAGGGAAGTGCAGAGTTTTCTAGCCTTCCTCCAACTCTTATAAGACCATCATTGCCAAGTATGGGAGATAGTGAAACTAGTCGATTTTTCTTGTCCACCGTCCTATAGCGCTGCAGCTGGCTTAACTTTGCAGCGAACTCCACTTGTTGGATGGTACGTAGAATCACAATTCGGGCTTGATGCAGTTCCGTGTTGAGTATCGTTGTTGTTGGCGATCTGTTCGATTTGTAGCAGAACCGCATCATGTACGCTACAAGGCGCTGCAGTTTGTAAAACGAATTACTCTGCTTACAGCTGTAGATCTCTTCTCCGATTGTGGTGGGTGAGATCGGCAAACTTATGTATTTTGTCCTCCTTTCCAGATCGCTCGGCTTGAGGGCCGGAGTGCTTGTCCACTGTAGAAATGTAGAAATAGTGGCCCATAAAACCACAGATTATGGTCGCCTAACTTGCTGGCGAGGATTCATCTTGACAGAACGTCCGCTGCATTATTTGCAGATGATAGTGACGCCATTGCGCTTGGCTTGTTATTGCCTGAATTTTGGCTATTCTATTGGCCACAAATGTGTGATAGGTAGATGCTGCAGCATTAATCCATGACAATACCACCATGGAATCACTCCAGTAATATCCTGTCACGCTGCTATCAAACGATAGGTCCTTCCTGACCTTGTCGCTTAGTTCGGCTCCTAACACTGCAGCACATAGTTCCATCGGGGTTGTGTCTGCTGAGCCTTCGGGGCTACTCGTGATTTTGAACAGAGTAGCCTAACTGAGACCTGGTTATTTTTGTACGTTGCCCGAATGTAGATTGCTGCTCCGTACGGACGTTCCGATGCATCGACAAATGTGTGGAGCTCTTGGGTGACTGGAATTTTTCCATCATATATGTGACGAGGAATCGTTATCGTATCCAGGGTTAAAAGATCATCCCGGTAATTTTTCCATTCTGTTTGAAGATCCTCTGGTAACTCATCATCCCACTCAAGTTTGGTTTCCCAAAGTTGCTGCAAAAAGATTTTTGCTTTTACTACAACTGGTGCAAATAACCCTAAGGGGTCAAAAATTTGTGCCAAATCCGAGCAGACAACTCTTTTCGTAATCTTGGTAGAGTGGCTCTTTTGCGTCCTTCCGCATAGGTGATCTTTCTTAGGCATCCAAATGAGACCCAGCGTTTTTACGCTGTAATGTTCAAACGGTTCGTCTAGTTTCCTTTGGAATTCCTTGTAACAATTGTTCGTTGTTTGAGCACCATTTGCGGAGTTTAAATCCATTTGGAACTAGGATTTTGTTTAGCTCATCGCGAATTTGAATGCTTTCGGCAATTGAATTGGATCCAGTGAGGCAGTCGTCCACGTAGAAGTCATCTCGGAGTTTACCTGATCCCAAGGGGTGAGTGGCCTTTGATATGAGTGCTAAATGGTTTAAGCATTTTGTTGCCAGAAACGGAGCGGAGGTGGTTCCGTATGTTACAGTCTTCAAGCGATAGTACTTAAGATCCTCTGATGGATTACTTCTCCAGACGATGAGCTGATAAAACTGATCATCCGGGTTTATCCAGACTTGACGGTACATTTTCTCTATGTCCGCTGTGAACACATACTTGTGAGTTCTGAAGCGTAAAAGTATCGCGAATAACTCACTTTGTACGGTTGGGCCGGCATGCAAGATATCATTGAGAGATTTTCCGCTCGATGTTTTGCATGATGCGTCAAATACTACCCGTAATTTTGTGGTAGTGCTGTCCGGTTTGAGGACACAGTGATGAGGTATGAAGTAATGACTTTTGGGAATCTGTGCTGGACCTACACTTTTCATGTGTCTCAATTTTTCATACTCATCCATGAAGGCAGAATACCCTTTCCAAACTTCTGCTGATGTTCTTTCATTTGGTGACCCCGACGTGTCTCACCAAGAGATCACACCATAGAACACAACGTTGGAGTCCTTTTGCCCAAGTCGTCAACAAGGCGACAGATTAAGGACACCTGAGAAAAGTCGACTCAGGAAGTTGGAAGACTGGTCAACAAGGCGACCAGTTCCGTCAACGATTTGATAAAATCGTTTGTGATCCCAGCAGGAAAGGATTCGTGAATCCAATCCCGGACACATTCTCAAAGTTGTCAACACGCGACACTTTGATAACCAACACTATCCTCACAGCAAGTGCCATCGTGGCCACAGAGGGACACCTGAGATCGAACCTATCGACTCAGGATCAATAAAGGACCGGTCAACAAGACAACCACCTTTATCCACCATTACTGTTCAGTTTCTGACCAAATCTGGTTGCGAATCGGAGCGTATCCAGCGTAAGCGAATAAAATACTCCCACCGGGTCAGAAACACAGAACAAGATCAAAATGGTTAACAGCATGGGTGAAGAGAATCCTTCATCGGACATTCAAAAGATTCTAAATGCACAACAAGAATTAGGCAATGACATTGCTAGGTGCATCAATAATTTCAAGAAAGATGGACCTGCACGGAAACAAAAGCCTGAATATTTTGAAGCCCGATTATTGGCAATTAATTAAGCCTGGGAGATGTTTAAAGAAAATGAGACTCATCTGCCAGACTCACAGAAAGGATCTAAGTACGAGAAGAATGCAAACGATCTTCGATCGACTTACGAGAAATATACCAAGATCTTTCAGGAAGGTCTTGACTTACTCCTAGCCAGTAGCAGCAAGGAGGATGAAAGTTCGGTCAAGACTTGGCAGCCACCCATGACACCCATGACCCATGACAATCCCTTAGAATGGCGCTAAAGGAGTACGCGACGGTAAAGGGTCAAGCCTCCACTAACTTCATAAGTTCTTTGTGGGCACAAGTACAAGAGGTCCATCTAAAAATTTATGAAGAATTTGACAACCCGATAGAAAAGGGCTACAACAAGGAAGCCTACGGGACGTTACAAGTGGAAGTGCAAAGGGCGCTTATGGCTGGGCCAAGTGCATCTGCCACAAAAAGCACTGATGTGCAACTGCCAAGAATAAACATTCCGAAATTCGATGGAGAACTGTTAAAATGGAGGCAATTCTTCGATTTATTCTCATGCATGGTTCATGAAACCAACATGCCCACCATAAAGAAAATGTGGTACCTAAAAACCGCACTTACCGGTGATGCAGAAAGGTTGATTCGGCATATAGAACTCAAGGAAGACAATTATAAAGAAGCTTGGGAAATACTTGTTGATTCGTATGACAAACCAAGACAGCTTGCAAATACTGTAATTCGCAAATTGTTGCATCAACAGGCATCTTGTGATAGCGCAAAGTCATTGCAGGAATTATATATAACAACGATTGAGTCTCTCGCCTCCTTGAAGGGCCTAGGCATCGACATATCCACATGGGATCCAATTTTAGTCGTGCTCCTGACAGACAAGCTCGACATGAATAACCGGGCTTTGTATGAGCAATCACTTGGAAGCGCGACTGAGATCCAACCATTACATACAATGATAGATTTTTTGGATCAAAGAGTACGAGTCCTAAACACAGGAAAATCGGAAAAATCGTCGAAAAGAGAGCCAAAGAACTCAACGTGTGCGTCGTCAACAACTGGAAAGTTCTCTGCATATGAATTCTGTAAAAAGGAAGCCCATCCCCTATATAGATGTGAAGATGGGTACTGAAACAAAAAATGTGCGTCAAATGCTTCGGTACTGATCACAAAACAAAGGACTGCCGTAGTCGAAAGTGTTTTAAGTGCAAGAAGGATCACAATACTCTGCTTCATCTCGACACTACAGTAGAGCCTCGTACACCAATTGTAGGGGCGGCGAGTAATAGGAATTATAATCTACTCGCCACGGCTAAGGTTGCAGTACAGGCCAACAATGGGCAGTGTGCAAACTTTAGAGCACTACTGGACTCTGGATCACAGATAAATCTGATTACAGAGCGAATGGCTTCAATGTTATCACCAAAGCTTCACAATGCTAAGTTACGAATTGAAGGCATTGGAGGACTCCCGAAAACTAGTAAGGCACGAGTCAACATACTAGTTAAATCACTTCATAGTGGGTTCACACAACGGATTGAAGCTTTTGTGTTACCCCAAATAATACCTGATCAGCCAGCCCAGCCACTTTCGCTAGCGGCTACAAAGTTATCCAAGGGAATGGCCTTGGCGGATCCCAACTTTGACAAACCAGGAAAAATATACTTGCTCATTGGTGCAGAGCACTATTATTCTTTGCTGCTCCCAAACCAGAAGAACTTCACCACCAAAGGTCCAATTCTGCAAAACACAAAGTTTGGCTGGATCGTAGCTGGTAAGGTGAATGCTACTGACAGTTCGTCTGCCGTCTGCGCGATTAATTCCATACAAGAAACCAACGATTTAATAGAAAAATTTTGGACATTGGAAAACTTGGACACAACCGAAAAACATCGGTCTCCCACAGAAGCATATTGCGAAAAGCATTTCATGGGAAATTTAAGGACAGCAGCAGATGGAAAATTCATTGTAAAACTCCCGTTCTCTGAACAATCTTCAGCCCTGGGGGAGTCAAGGGAAATAGCTACGAAAAGGTTTCTCGCATTGTGGAGTCAGCTATTTTCGCTGCGTCGGCAGATTGATGACTGTTAAGCATACTGACGGTCGAGCTGTATAATTGCAGTATCGGCAGCAAGTGTTATGATATATGATTCTTTGTTCGACCTTCGTAATTGCGATAATACTTATATTATGTAACTCGATGAGTCTTAACACGATCCAAGCGGGAATTGATCCTTTGCCTTCTCGGACAAGTAATCTAAGCATTTTGTTGCAAAGAATGGGGCTGTCGTTGTACCGTATGTGACGGTTTTGAGCCGGTAATATTTAAGATCATCTGATGGATTCTTTCTCCAGACGACTAGTTGATGATACTGATCGTCAGGGTGTATCCACACCTGCCGATACATTTTGTCTATGTCCGCTGTAAACACATATTTATTAGTTCGGAAGCGTAATAGAATTGCAAATAGCGCGCTTTGGACAGTGGGTCCAGCTACTACCCGCAACTTTGCTGTGCTGCTTTCAGGCTTTAGCACGCAGTGGTGTGGAATGAAGTAGTGATTAGCGGGAATATCTGATTAGCACACTTGTTTCATTTGTCCTAGTGCTTCGTATTCATCTATGAAGTCCACGTAGCCTTTCCAGACTTCAGGTGACGTTCTTCTTTCCAGAGCCAGAAACCTATTCGTGGCTGTTTGCAGTGATGCCCCCAGGGCTGAAGAATGTTCAGAAAATGGGAGTTTCACAACAAATTTGCCATCCTTTGCCACTCCTAAGTTTCCTACGAAGTGCATTTCGCAATGCGCCTCTATTGGTGATCGAAGCCTTTCTTCGGTTTCAAGATTTTCTAGGGTCCAGAATCGTTCCAACAGTGTATCGATTTCTTCGTCTGTAGCTGCGGCGGCACAAACACCCCGCTGAATCGTGATCCGAGGAGATCTTTCCGGCAATGATCCATCCAAGTTTTGTATTTTGAAGAACTGGTCCTCCTGCCTTTAGTAAAGTCTGGTTTGGCAGCAGCAATGAATAGTAGTGCTCTGCTCCGATAAGCATGTCAATCTTTCCTGGCTTATCGAAATTTGGATCGGCTAGAGCTATGTTGCTTGGAATTTGTAGGCTTGCCGAATTAAAGTGATGCGCAGGCTGATCAGCTTTTATGTGTGGTAGCACAAAGGCTTCAACATCTTGAGTGAAGGCATTATGCATTGACTTTATTTGCAAATTTGCTCTTGCTCTACTGGTCTTTGGATTGCCTCCAATGCCCTTGATACGTAGAGAAGTTCCATGAAGTTTCAGTGATAGTACTGACGCCATTCGCTCGGAAATCCGATTAATTTGTGATCCTGAATCTAGCAGCGCTCTGAAGGTAGCAATTTGACCATTGGCCTTCACTAACACTTTCACTGTGGCCAGCAAATTATAATTCTTGTTGCTAGCTGCACCTACAGTGACTGTTGATTGGATGCTGTAACTGATGTGGTTTCCAGGTGCAACAATGTATGATGTTTCTTGTCGCACTTAAAACACGGGCGACCTCGGCAATCCTTTGCCTTGTTGTCATTGCTGAAGCAGTTGACACACAGTCTTTGTTTTTGTACCCAATTAACTCGTTCGGGTATTGTTTTGCTGCGGAAGTCATCGCATTTATAGAGCCAGTGATTCCTTTTGCAAAATTGACAACATGGTCCTTTTCCAGTGCTGGCTGATGAGCATGTTGGACTCTTTTGGTCCTTTCTTGATTGTTGTCCCTTTTTTCCTGTTCCAAGTACTCGGATGCGCTGGTCCAGAAAGCTGAGCAGTGTGTCGAGACTCTGTAACTCTCGGGACCCGTCTAACAACTGCTCGTATAGGGCTCTGCTAGCAAGATCCAATTTTTGCTTGATGATGGCAATCAATATTGTATCCCAACTTGATACATCGATGCCCAGTCCCTTTAGTGATGCTAGAGACTCGATAGTTGTAATATACAACTCTTTTAATGACCTTGGATCGTCACTAACTGTGTTTTGATGCAGGAAGCGATTGAGAATCGTGTCTGCCACATGTCGGGGATTGTTGTAGGAATCAACTAATATACCCCATGCGCTGAGGTAATTTTCTTCCTTAAGATCGATGTGTCTTATCAATCTTTCAGCCTCTCCAGTTACGGTGGTTTTTAGGTACCACATTTTTCGTACCGTCGGCATGGACCATCATGGACCATGCATTATAAATCGAAAAACTGAGTCCATTTGAGTAGATCCCCATCGAATTTGGGGATGCTGACTCTGGGCAAATGTATATCTTCATTGCTAGAGGAGTTTGATTTTGCTCCTAAGATAACTTGAATTTCCTTTTCAAGTTTTAGGAACGATTTCATGTCAAATCCTCCCTTGCTTGGATCATCATATTCTTCATGTACGGAGAAATGGATCTCTTGAGTTTGCGCCCATAGTGATTTTATCAAATCACTTGTTACGGTCTTTCCCGTCTCTAAATACTCTTTCAGAGCGCGCTTAATCGAATCTGATATTGCCTTTTGTCGACGACATGCTGATATAAGTTTCTGGGACTCTATCGTGGGCTGCTGAATGCTTGCAGGGTCACCAGTTGGGGCTGGAGTTACCTCGGCTTGGCTTGTTGATTGTTCCATGCCGTCCCGTATGATCGTCGTTGTAGAACTTCATGTACTCCGTAGTTCTATATTTTTGAGGAATCTTGAGATCATTCTTTGTAAATCGACTCCAAGCGTCATCGAGTGCGGTTAATCTGGTTTGATAATAATTCGGACCGGATTTTCTCTCCGATGAATCTTTTTTGAAGTTGATGATAAATTTTGAGATTTCTCGACTGATATCTTCTTGCACGTCTAGTGCTTCTGTGACTGCTTGCTCATCCATGTCACTCATATTTATTACCTTGTGTTTAAAAACTTCTGACCCGTTGGGAGTGTTTTATTTGCTTGTATAGCTGGATACGCTCCTATTCGCAACCGAATTGGTCAAAGAAGCTTTTAACACTTATGAATGATTTTGATGAATTTGATGACAGCAACTGTGGTGCTGGGTTCTCGTACTCTGAGAATGTTTGATTCTGGTTTCAAAGTGTCGCCTGTTGACAACTTTGAGAATGTGACCGGGATTGGATGATTTAAATCCGATTTTATCAAATCGTTGACGTAGCTGGTCGCCTTGTTGACCAGTCTTCCAACGTCCTGAGTCGACTGTGCTCAGGTGTCCTTAATCTGTCGCCTTGTTGACGACTTGGGCAAAAGGACTCGTATGGAAGATATCTCCAACGTTGTGTTCTAGGGTGTGATCTCTTGGTGAGATCACGTCGGGGTCACCAAAATGTTATTGCTTGGCTTAGATGCCTGGCATACAGTACATAAACTGTCAGCCTAAAGTCGTCGCAACAAGAACTTTAACCAGTTGGACTAAGGTTTGCATATGAGGGTCTGAAGACTAGAACGACAGCCTCTGTTGAATGCAGAATGAGTAAAACTTGATTGTAAGAGTCAGAATCGTTACTAATGTTATTGAATAAACTTAACGGTATTTATAGGTAAAAAGTGCTTAGGTTAACAGAATAGGTATAAAGCAAAGTGTTGGTTATTATGCATAATTGGCAAATCCGCTAATGGGAGCAAGCCCAGTTACAATTCAGCAGAATAAGCTCGTGCCAATAAGTGGGTCATTGATAATGTTTGCTGACGGCTTGACCCGATATATGATACTTCAGTGCGCTGACTTATTACTATTGCTGCGACTGAGCATGGACTACATTGCCTAAAATGGTGATTTAAGGCCATTGTGGACTTAAAAATAGTAGAAATGGCCATAAATGTTCAATTTAAGGCTATAAATTTTAAGGAATTAATAGCGTAAAAGAAGTCCACTACCTAAAAAATAGCACATGCCCATAAACAATACAAAAAAAACTTTTTTTAACAAAAAATAAAAAAAACTAACAATAATTACATTTTTATATTTGGAGGGAAATTACGATCTTGGTACTTATCAAAAGTTTATGGGTATATTTAAAAAAAACAAGAGATAACGCTATAGTCGGGTTTGTGTCCCGACTATATAATACCCGTCACTCAGCTAAAGGGAGTGCGAGGGAGATGGATATATAACATTTTTTTGATTGCATTTATACTTCTCGGAAATCTTTAAAGGTGTGGGCGCCAGACACATTTTAAAATCGTTAGTGGTGGCGTTTGAGGGGGCGTAGGAAGCCCAAAAATATGTGTGGTAAATCTTAACCTTCTAGCTTTTGTAGTTTCCGAGATCTCAGCGTTCATACGGACAGACAGACAGACGGACAGACGGACATGTCGACTCGGCTTTGACCCTGATCAAGAATATATGTACTTTATAGGGTCGGAAACGCTTCCTTCTAGCTGTTACATTTTTTTGCACGAATACAATATACCCTTTTACTCTAAGAGTAACGGGTATAATTAATATAATTATTAAACCTACGATTAATGCCGCATGACATGTGATGAAAATTCAGTACTTTTAATTCATAATGATTTTCTCTTATTACTTTTAATTCATTCTTTAGTTTAGCTAACTCTTTATTATAGTCAATAATTACCAATTATATTCGGTAATGTTAATGGATTCCAAACTATACTTGGAATCTTACTTATATTACTTACATAAGAAACTGATACGAACTCGTGTTCACCGCACTGTGTACCTACACACTAACACCTAGCTTACATATCCACTTAGTTCTGGGTGGAATAGTTCATACCATCTTGTTAACCCATTTCAGTAACACATAAATGACATAAAAGTCTACTGTTGATAGAAAATGGGATACGCACATACCTCTTGTAAACTTAAAACGGTTTTTTAAATGGTTTATACAAAGAAAATCCACATTTTTTTAATCTGTATATGTGCTCCGTGCTTAGAACGGCTGCAATCGCACATTGAGTGATATTTTTAAGCGAAATAATTTCGCTCACAAATAATGATTATTTGTGAGCGATATTTGTTTCGCTTACAAGTAATGATTATTCCTGATACATATTTATACAACTCAAAGATAATGATTATTTCTGAGCAATATCAATTAAAAATCAAAAAATCATGATCATTGCGGATTTGAAAAGGTTATCTAAATAGTAACTGTTGCCGCCGAAATCTTGCCTAAAACCAATAAGCCCGATTAAAGGGTATTCCATCTCTCAATCCGTTGCATAACAGAACCGTTACTTGCGGAGCTTTGCTGTATTCGAGGCCGCGACGTACAGCCATGCAAAGAGGGCGACAGTTTGCTGCTGATATTCGGAGAAAAGCGCACCAAATAGTGAAAATAAAGTAAATCATTGCCAACAACGCTGGCACCGGCGTTATCTGGAGCTGCGAGTGCAGTAACAAGCTGCATGACACAACAGCTGCCAGAGCTACAACAGACCTCCTCCTCGATCATGAGAACTCACTGCAAGCGGGTAAACCCTAAGCGTCCTCGTCACCGGCGGCAGAAAACTCACTCGTTGACCGGGGTTACATTACCTCAACAGTGAGCACAGCCCAAGGAATGGTTTCCACCCTGACAACGAACACCACTACGGTGGCTGGCAAATGGACTCCCACGACATATAAGAAATGGCCTACTATTAACGACACGGCTTTAACACCATACAGCAACCCCACACACTACTTGCACCACGCGGGGCTGCCACCGCACATATGTATAACCTCAACATGTGTAGTGAGTGCGAATCGAGAACCGTCTGCAAACATAACCTCAATCGCGCGGACGCACAGGGCGACAAACACAACGACCATGTGGAACTGGCAGGGTTCAGGCAAGTGTGCTACACTCCCCGAAGCTTATAAAACCCCGTCCGCGCAGAACGCACCAAGCGCCGCACAAATCGCTGCCCGCCAAGCGATCCCTAAAGAGTTGCCCCCTTTCGACGGCAACCCCGAAAGCTGGCCACTGTTCTTCAGTAGCTACCAAACCAGTACCGAGATCGCATGCTACACTCACGCGGAAAATCTTATGCGCCTGCAAGCAAGCCTCAAGGGCCAAGCCAGGAATGTAGTCCAGAGCAAGTTAATGCTACCGGCAATGGTGCCAGAAATCATAAAAGCTCTACAAATGTGCTTTGGGCGACCCGAACTTATTCTCCGCTCGGTGCTCAACAAAGTCAAACAACTCCCGCCTCCCCGGGACAAGCTAGAGGCGCTTATTGAATACGCTCTAGGCGCACGTAACGTTTACTCGACGATGGAAGCGTGCGAACTTAAGGACCACATGAGCTACCCGATGCTCGTGCAAGAGTTCGTGGACAAGCTACCCTCCCAACTCAAGCTGCAGTGGGCAATGTATGCCAGGAACGGAGACTCATCATCAGTACGGAAATTTAGTGAATGGCTATACGAAATTGCCGAGGCAGCCAGCAAGGTTACGACGCCGTTCTACAGCACGAGGAACGCCACTCTGCACTGCCATACCGAGGAAACGGATCACGAAGATAGCAGACCCAAGTGCATAGCTTGCCAAAGCGCGGACCACAAACTTCATAACTGCCCGGAGTTCGAGTCTATGCCCCGGGAGGAAAGGCTACGCGTTGTATGCGTCAATAAACTATGCCATAATTGCCTAATCCGGCATCGTCGACAGTGCTTCCTGAGAAAAGTGTGCAGCATCAACGGCTGCAGTCAAAGCCACCATCCGTTGATTCATAGATAGCTACAACCAGACGCGTTGCGGCCAGCTATAACGTCCGAAATCAGCAACGAACTCCCTCACCACCATGACGGACTGCTCCACACTCATCGGCATATGGACAAATTTCCGCATCGTTCCAATTGATATTCATTACAATCAACAATCACTACATACCTTTGCATTTCTAGATGAGGGCTCCTCCGTCACCCTTATCGACAGAGAGGTATTCGAGCAACTGAACGTGAAGGGCGTCAGGCAATCCCTTTGCCTAAGGTGGACGAACAATACTACGCACACCAACCACGCATCCGAACGAGCCTCACTCAACATATCCAACGCTCGCACCGGATCTAAGTTCAAGCTGAGGGATGTACACAGCGTAGAGCGCCTTAACCTGCCCGCGCAATCAGTCGATATGAGCGAGCTCGCCCAAAGATTCCGATATCTAAGAGGACTCCCAATCGAATCATATCAAAATGCTCGCCCCACTGTTCTCATCGGTGCCAACAATTGGCATTTGGCTGTGCCCCTCAAGATACGGGAAGGAGCATGGAATCAGCCCAAAGCGTCGAAAACAAGGCTCGGATGGACACTACAAAGCTGCAATACAAGCGGACCAGCAACAGAGCGAGTTAACGTGCACGCTTGTAGATGCAGCCAACTAGATGCTGACTTACACGAAACCATAAAGCAAACATTTGGCATGGAAACAGCATCGCAACGCAAATTGCTGTCAGCAGAGGATAGTCAAGCCCTGAGCCACCTACAATCAACTGCCGTTTTCAACGATGGACGATATGAAGTCGGTCTGCCCTGGAAGGATGCCGACGCACCACTACCCGAGAGTTACCCGAACGCACTCAACAGGCTTAAGTGCCTGCAACGCAAGTTCCTCAAGCAAAGCGAGCTGAGAGAGCAAACTCAAAAAGAAGTGGACAACCTTATCAATAAGGGTTACGCACGTAAGTTAACTTCCAAGGAGATCGCCGAACAAAACGAGCGGGCGTGTTATCTGCCTAGCTTCATAACTATCAACTCTAACAAGCCGGGAAGAGTTCGCATAGTTTGGGATGCATCCGCCCAATCCAACGGGAAATGCCTTAACGACTATTTGCTCCGAGGACACGCACAAAGGTTCCTGTGGTGGGAACACGGCGAGAAAGCTGGACAACCTTCAATATACTCTATGACCGCCCTTACATTCGGAATTAATTGCACCCCATTTATCGCGCACTATATCCGCGACGCCAATGCAGAGCGCTTCCAGAACATCTTCCCAACGGCCGCGAATGCCATTAAAAATTATCACTACGTGGACGATTTCCTATACAGCGACGCCAGCGTTGAACGAACGAACTCAGGGAGATCTTTCAGATCGTACGGCGAAATCTGGAAAAAGCCTCCCAGGATCAAGCCAGGCATTATAATCTAAGGAGGAGGCAATGGACACCAGCAGTGGGCGACATCGTGTGGGCCAAAGAACACCACTTATCAAAAGCGGCCGAAGGATTTGCAGCAAAGTTGGCCCCTAGATACGACGGGCCATTCCAGGTCGTGGATTTTGTTTCGCCTGTAATATGTAAAATACGCCATGTAAACACTAAGAAAGAGCGGACCATACATGTAAGCGAGCTTAAACAACAAGAAACAAGCGAGCAAACGCAACAGGCAGAAACAACAAACGAACAACAACATTGAAACTTCTCCAAGGATACTACGAAATCCCTCCAAGGATACTACCAGACCTCCAAGGACACTACGAGAACTCCAAGGATACTACGAAACCCCTCCAAGGATACTACGAAATCCCTCCAAGGATACTACGAAATCCCTCCAAGGATACTACGAAATCCCTCCAAGGATACTACGGAATCCCTCCAAGGATACTACCAGAACTCCAAGGACACTATGAGAACTCCAAGGACACTACGAAATCACTCCGAGGATTCTACAAAATCACTCCAAAGATACTACGAGGACTCCAAGGATTCTACGAAATCACTCCGAGGATTCTACAAAATCACTCCAAGGAGGCTACAAGACTACAAGGATGATATGAAACTCAAAGGATAACTACAGGAAACTCGTCAGAAACAACAACCGAAGCATCCAAGAACTACTTTAGAACTGACCAAAGCAAGCGTGCGTTTGCATTTTCCCAAAGAAAGGGGGAAGACGGCACAAGAAACTGTACCGTAATGTCCGGACATGAATAAGGAAGGCGAAGGAAATAGCGGTATCTAACAAAAGGAAAGTCGCGAAACCGAGGCATCGTTAAAGAGAGCCCGGCTCCAGATAGTCAATCGAAAAAACACCAGCAACATGAGCACCCGCATCACCCGCAGCGAAGCCCGCAGGACCATGGAGAGCCAACAACCAGCCGAAGGATCCAGCCCGGGGCGAGGACGGTCGACATCCCGGCCCATCCGAGTCCCGCGGCGGATCCCGAAGAGAGGTGTTCCGGAGCCTGTCTTAAGCTCGGACAGCGACGTCCAGGTGGTAGATGACGAGCCGGGCAGACAAAGAAGATGGCGGATCCGGAGGGCGGTTGACCGCAGCAACGGCCAGATCCCGACAGGCAATGCCGAGGTGGAGTGGGCTAGCAAGGAGCCACCCCAGGACCAACCGCCGGTCGGAGACCAGGCCGAGATGGCCAACGAAGAACCATCCGAGGCCCCAACAGCGCCGGACGAGCAAGGACCCACGCAGCCTCAGGATCGGCCGAAACCCAGCGACTATGCCGACATCATCATCGCGGCAACCTGGGAGAACCGTCGACGGTGCGAGGAGTGGCGCAGGAGCGAGGAGCGGCGCAGGAGCGAGGAGCGGCACAGGAGCGAGGAGCGGCGCAGGAGCGAAGAACAGCGGCGGAAACAGATGGAGGAGTCGCCAGAATGGCAGGCGCGACTGGAAGAGGCCGAGGAGGAGGAGCGGCAGCTGTGGGAAAACCCGGGGTACCCGCCCACGCCGCGGTACATGCCCGAGCCCTGCGTCCAGCCGCCCGAAGTGGCAGTAGAATGGGCACCATCGCCGCCGCGGTGGATGTCCGAAGTGCCGCCGACGCCGCGGTACGAGGGGTCACCCAGGTGGAGGCCCGCACGGCCACCCACGCCGCGCTTCGAGCCGACGCAACAGACCGAGATGCCGCCGACACAAGTCGAGGCGCCGAAGCCGCAACAGCCCGAGATGCCGCCGCCGCCAGTCGAGTCGCCAAAGCCGCAGCAGCCCGAGACGCTGCCGCCGCCACAACCCGAGCCGCCACGGCCGAATCCCGGGGAGCACCATGTCCGCACGGACATCCCGGCGGCGCACGTGAGCCACAGTGCGCGCGCGTTTGTGATCGACGGTGTGCGGTGGCGGCAACAGACGATCACCTGGACATGGCCGGAGGGACCCGCGGAGGACGCGACTGCGGGGGAGGAACCACAGATCTGGGAGGAGGTGGAACCGCGGGTGAGCCCAAGGGATCCGAGGGTCCGAGGCAGACCCGAGGCAACGGCGACGCAGAACCCGGGATCGACGACGCCGGCACCCGCAACACCGGAGTCCTGGAAGCCACCGACGCCGAGCACCGGGCCAGCGACACCCGCGTCACCGCACTCAGGAGCAGCCGCAGACAACGCGACGAGAAAGGACGAGCCGCTGGAGAGGGGCCCATGGGTGTGGCCGGAACCGCTGGCCGGTCAGCGGCCACCGTGGAAGCGGCAACATTCCGCGCCGGAGGTCGTCGGAGAGGTCGCGAGGCCGAAACTGATGCGGCAGACGTCGGCACCCGAGGGTCAGCGGTGGCGCGAGATCGAGAGGGACGAGTGGCCCGAAGGGATCGCAGACGTACAGGCGGTGAAGGAGGCCCGCATCCTGGGCGGAAGGCGCAGCGTGCGCGTAAGGTTGGAGGGGCGCGGGTTCCGAGTGAGGATGGGGCTCGCGGGCCTGAGGGTGTTCGAAGAACAGCGGCCTTAAATAAATGATTCCAACGAAACACGAAACGGCGTAGATCGGGGGTGAAGCGGCTGAAAACAGGGGGGTGAAGAAAATGGGGCATACACGTCGACATCACATCTGAAAAGAAAAAAAAAAGGGAATGAGAATTTGCTGGTGGAACTTGAAAACAAACACCCCAATACTCACCTGTTGCCTCGTTTGAAATGCCAGTGTTGGGGCAATGTTGCCAGCACAAAACCCAGAGCCACTGGGGCACTAGCCAAGGGCAGATAGAGGGCGAAGGAGTGCTAGAAAGGAGATAGAAGGATGAGAGAGAAAGGAAACAAAAGAAGGTTAAAGAAACTTACCGAGAAAATGCCGAATCACCATGAACTAGGGACGGGGGCGCCTCGATAAGGCGGTCGATTAGCACTGGACGATAGTGCGATCGATGGGCACAAGCTAAATGGAAATATCATGGTGAATATCGCTGCGATCAGGTGGCAACGCTACACCTGCGATATCGATAGCGGATGATATCGATAGATCATGAATATCGGTTCCGAGCGGAACCAGATCGGAGATCGTCGCGGGAAATTCAAACTACGTGCCCGCTGGCATATCGATAGCCGATGGTTATCGATGCCCAGTGGGACCAGAGGGAGGATCGGCGCGGGAGTTTCAAAATTGCTGCAGAGATGCCGACTTGCGCCGTAAAAACTCTCGGAGTTGAAAGCGTCGAGGAAGCGTCGAGGGAGCAACGATGGAGCAACGAGGGAGCGCCGAGGGAAGCAGCAGAAGCAGCGCAAGGACTCAATGGCTAGGATACACGAGGAAACGCCGGAGAGTAGGAACGAGTTTTCTTTAAAACTTCCCGAAGTAAGGGGGGAATGTGAGGAGTTGAATAACTCCCCACAAATGGCAGCAACAACAATAACGGATCGCCGGCCGCATACCAGTTACGGCGAATTAGCGTAGTAGCGGCGCGGCGAAGAGAGAGTGGAGACTTCAAGGTGAAGAGAGAGTTTGGAGAGTGAGAGTCGGGAGAACAAGGGTGCAGAGAGAGAGAGAAAGTGGAGACTTCTCCGGCAGAGCGAGAGCGCCGGGTGCAAAAGGGATTAACGGAACAGGCGCCGGACTTTGGACTCTGCCGTGGACTTCGGACTAGGAGGTCAAATGCCACATCTCGGCAACCAAGCGGCACACAGGCGTGCCACATGCACCATTGAATGCAGCGGGACGGCAGCAACACGCAGAAATAAAAGCGGAGGCCATGCGTGAAGGACAAGTGGGTCAAACGGGAACCACGGACTTTGGACCCAGAGTGGAGAGTTGCCGCGGACAGAGCGCAAAGGGGAAATAACGGTACCCGGAGGCCCTATATAAAGCCGCCGGGCGCTGGCAGCAGGATCAGTCGATCACGAAGAGTCAGTCTATCAAGATCAGTCCAGATAATCCACGTGAACAAGTCAGCCAGTATAGTGAACAGTCAGTGAGCGACGAAAGTCGAGTCGCCGGAAGCAACGCCGTGGGAACCTACAAGGATCGAGATCGCTACGTCGAGACGTTCGGGATTGGATCACCAGGAATCTCCGAATTGAGACACAGGTAGCTGAGGTCCAGAGGGCGTCACACGGCTAGGTCAAGGCGATCCGCTTTCATTCCTGTCTCAACGAAATCCTCGCATCTAGCTTGGAGCGTCGAACAGGTCCTGAGTGGTGAAAGCCTGCGACAAGAAATCGTGAGCTTGGGAAGATCCTATCCTATCGGCCAGAAGGGAGATCGGTCAATCGTCTGTGGTCTCGAGTGGAGCACTCCAGAAGAGCCCTGCGGTTTGAGTGGTGTAGTCCCGGAGCGGCGTGTGTCGGAACCCCGAGTGAAACGAGCCAGAAGGGAGATCGGTCGAGCGTCTGTGGCCTCAAGTGGAGAACTCCATAACAGCCCTACGGTTGAGTCGTGTAGTCCCGGATCGGCGTACGACCAAGACCCCGAGTACCAGAAGCCACGCTACGTCAAGCCAAGCAGCCACACACCACGACAGACCAACCTACGCGGAAACGTCAAGGACGATAAGCCAAAGGGTGAAGCTAGGGCGGAACGTTCGTTTGCACTAGGCGTAGAAGCGAAGTGAAGGGCTCGGCAGCATCCTTGCGTAACTTGGACTGCCAGCGCGATCTGAGTGGAACTCTAGTGGGACCATCCGGGACAGAGCAAGGGACAGACGGTGGTGCATCGAGAGGAGACACTCCTGGAGATCGCGACCTCTGTTCACCCTAGTCTGAGAACGGTGACGCTTCCCTAAACCCGCGCAGCTGAACTCTTGGCGAGTTTAAGACGCTACGAGTAGGGGTCGATTCTACACAGCCGAGACGAGCAACGCCAAGCATCTTCAGGGGGCCTCAGGGATCTTCAGGGAGCTGCAGAGATCGTCGAGGGAGCTACAGAACCGGAGCACTCCGTCAACGAGAAGAGCACCAAGTCATCAAGGCGACCAGGAATCATCGACGGCCACGAGTGTCCATATCAAGATCACTGTACTATCACCCCGCAATAAACTCACTAAGAACCCGTGAAGTCTGTGCTTTCTCACTGATCTACTGGGCGGTCACGTTTATATAAATTTGGTGGGACGAACACACAACCATACTGAGCTAGCCCCACGAATCTCGTAGCGAGCAGACATAGATAATCAGTTCGTTACATCTGGCGCCCAACGTGGGGCCCGAACCCACGACCCTGAGATTAAGAGTCTCATGCTCTACCGACTCACCACAATCTCCACCCAAGTGAAACAAATCCACGCGGCGGGCGGATTTAACATTCGCAACTGGTCATCAAACTCGGAAGATGTCCTCCGCAAGCTGGACGCCACTACAAACTCTCCGCTACAGGTGGAAATTGCAGCCACAGAAAAGGTGCTCGGTTTGTACTAGATGCCTAAGCCTGACAAGTTAGTTTTCAACTTGAAATTTGCTCGGCAGAAACGCAATGTACTGGGAGAGGACGTGCCACCAACCAAGCGCGAGTTACTACAGGTGCTAATGTCAATCTACAACCCATTGGGATTTTTTTCGTGCTACACAATCGCGCTAAAAATCTTGCTACAAGAAGTATGGCGAAGATCGATCAACTGGGACGAACGCGTACCATTCGAGCTAGTACCCAAATGGGCACAATGGAAACGCTCGTTGCCGATTATTACGGCGATATAAATTCCAAGATGCTACTTCCATTCAGATGACCACGTGAGCGATGTGCAGCTGCACACATTTGCCGACGCCAGCGAAATGGCTTACGCAGCGGTCAACTTACCTAAGTTTTGCGGCATCGAAAGCAAAAGTAGCCCCTCTTAGTCCAGTATCGATTCCGAGGATAGAGCTTCAAGCCGCGGTCATTGGAGCAAGAATCAGCAAGCAGATCCTCAGCAACTCACGACGTCAAATAAGATCTTGCTGGTACTGGTCCGACTATGTTATGCATAGAGTTGGTGAAGTCCTGGAACATACCAACGTGAACAAATGTCGGTGGCTACCTACCCACCTTAACCCCGCGGATCTCGCAACGAAAACCACCAGTCTTAAGAACGCCAACCCATGGCTCAACGGCCCGGAGTTTCTGCTGCTTCAGCCATCTCAGTGGCCAAACCCCTGCGAATTCGGCACAACGCGAGAGGAAATACGTCAAGGACTGCTCGCCATTCACACTGGAACGCTTCGACCCCTCCTAAACGAAGATTACTTCTCAGACTGGCGTAGACTGTATCGTGCTCTAGCCGTCTTCTTACTTTACATGGAGAGACTACGAGCAAAGGTGCGCAAGGAATCACTGGAAGCAAGGAAGCGTATCCTGCCAGTTAGTGCAACAGGCACAAATCATCCTATGGCGCTACGCACAGGCCTCCGAGTTTGCGTCTGAGATCCAATGTTTGGATCGAGGTAAATGTATCCACCGCAAATCCAAACTAATAAGTTTGAACATTTTTCTAGATCACCACAAGCTTCTCCGGATTTGCGGACGAGCGGAAAACTTAAACAGCCAACAACAAATCGTACTGCACTACGCACACCCTATAACACGCCTTATAGTGGTATGGCACCACAATGGAATGCACCACACATCCCACGAGGCGTGCATAAACCGAATCCGAGGCACCTTCTATATTCCACGATTGCGAGTCCTCTACAAGAATGTGCGCAAATCCTGTCAACGGTGTAGGTTAGAGACCGCCAGTCCAGATGTTCCACAAATGGCTGCCTTGCCAGCCGCTCAGTCCAGCCATTCGGGCAGTCCATTTGGAGCTAGGCCCTTGATACGGCCTTGTGTGTTATGGTTATTCGCAACTTTATTAACCGAAGAGGATCACCCCGGGAAATCTACTCGGACAACGGGACTAACTTCAAGGCCGCCGAAAAAATCATCTGGAAAGAAAGCCTGAGAATCGACTACGAAGAAGTGGGAGTAGCGTTTGATAAAATCCAATGGAAATTCAACCCACCAGCGGCCCCTCATATGGGGGAAGCTTGGGAGCGGCTCGTCCGCTCAATTAAAAAGGTGCTGCACGCTATCCCCACGACGAAATTCACGGATGAAGGACTTCGAAGCGCCTTATGCGTGGTGAAATTCATCGTCAACGCCCGTCCAATTACGTTCGTGTCACCCGATTTAAAGACGACGATGCTTTAACGCCGAATCACCTCCTACTGGGATCAGCGAGTGGCCACAAGCCAGTCTTCGAATCGACAAACAACGTGCGGCATATGTGGCAGTTTACCCAACTATTTTCTGACCATTTCTGGGGACACTGGGTCCGCGAATACGTCCCGGATCTAGCTCGAAATCTTGCCGCCGAAATCTTGCCCAAAACCAATAAGCCCGATTAAAGGGTATTCCATCTCCAAATCAGTTGCATAACAGAACCGTTACTTGCGGAGCTTTGGTGTATGCGAGGCCGCGACGTACAGTCATGCAAAGAGAGCGACAGTTTGCTGCTGATATTCGGAGACGACGTTTAAAAGCGCACCAAAAAGTGAGTAAAGTATATCATTGAACATTAACCTCGTGTATTCATTTGGGCGCTGTTAAAAGCGTATTCGCAGCCAGGCAACTCAACAGTAACCAAATGTTGTTTTCCATTTAGTTTTCCGACTATTATAAGTGACGGATTTTTAGGTTCAAAAAATCAAAAATAATGATTATTTTCGGTCCCTGGTGTGAACACATTATTTAATTTCAAACTTGAACCCTGCTCCGGCTCATCAATGAACCGGTTCGCAACCCGGAACCTAATCTGTCGATTAGGTTTGAACCCCGAACCGAACCCATGCCAAAATAATATTGGTTCACAGCCCTGGTTTAAACCGAAATTACAGCATGCAGTGGACAGAAGATTCAATGAATAAAAAAAAAGTAGTTCCATTTAAGATTTAATTTTTAGAATGCCATTATGTATTGAGAGCAGATTTCAGCGAAAATAATTAAGGTAAGTCCAATTATATAAGCCGCATAATTCGAAATGTCGACAAACATCGGTTTTTTGTATTCGCAGCTATACCGCGGAACCTGTAGGTGATGAAACATACGATTGTATGGGTCTTTTACTCAGGAGCACCCAATTGACATGGAAAACTGGAAATTTTTGGGGTAAACGGCATATGATAGATCATTGATCTGCCTTTAAAATGAGTACTTGAGACAGGAAGTACGATTCACAGAAGCGTACTTACAAATTGGCAAAATCCAAATCCGCTACTATTAACAAAGCGTTTAATGCTGACTTTTTCGTATTTCCAAATTCTAATTAATATCCGAGTAAAATCCTGCCTAACCTTAGCTAAACAGTAAACCCACAAAGAACGCACAAATAAATACTTTTTGTAATTTCTTTTCAGGTTTCGAGTAGAGCCCAGAAACTCAAACTCCTGAATGTTTTACGGAATACATACACATTTTGATTTATAATTGCATCCATTAGGTGATCCGTTATTTTATCCTAATTTAATCATGTTACATACTTATGTAGTACATAATATGTACATTCCAACTTGTCGATGTGTGTGTGAAAGTTTGTCCCTGCTCTCCGTTTGAAATCCATTCTAAACATTTTTATACCCGTTACTCGTAGAGTAAAAGGGTATATTGTATTCGTGCAAAAGTATGTAACAGGGAGAAGGAAGCGTTTCCGACCCTATAAAGTATATATATTCTTGATCAGGGTCACTAGCCGAGTCGATATAGCCATGTCCGTCTGTCCGTCTGTATGTCCGTATGAACGCTGAGATCTCGGAAACTATAAAAGCTACAGGATTGGTATTTGGCATGATGATTCTTGGAGTTCCTACGCAGCGCAAGTTTGTTTCAAGAAGGTGCCACGCCCCCTCTAACGCCCACATTCGGTTAAATACGATTTTAAAAATTTAAATATTTCGGAAAAGTAAAAATTCAGTTTTATTGTGTTTATCAATACCTATCGAAATGTAGAAGAAATTTTTCAAATCGGACCATTCGTTAAAAAGTTATGCGTGATCAAAGTTTTCTATCTCCATCTCCCTCGCAATCCCTTTACCTGAGTAACGGGTATCTGATAGTCGGGGCACCCGACTATAACGTTCTCTCTTGTTTAAAATCAAAACAAAAATTCTTTGCGCATTTTACGTTCTGGTATCCAAATAGTAAAATTTGATCAGGTGTTTCTAAACCAAAAAAAAACAAGGGCCGCCTCTCTTTCGCTTTAAATGACTTTCTCTGGTGTCTACTCTCTCGCGCTGCTTCTGCCTACTTTGTTTTTGCGAGAGCTGTGTTCGGAATTCGTGCGAAGCAAACAAAAAAGAAAAACAACGCATGGCCCCCCGCAGCCTTGAAATCTTTCAAAAAAAATCATAAAAAATCAAGCGTGGGTCAAAAAAAAAAAAACCTAATTGATTGTACGGCGTAGCTCCACACATTAAGTGCCCCAAACGCAAGTCGGTTAAAACTCATCTCCTGGGGTTATAATGATTTCAACAAATAAAGCTTAAAATTAAAATATAAATTTGTTTGGTTGAAAACTGTGGGAATGGTTAACATGTTAGTCAGGATTTCGCAATTTTCGAGAGTCATGGGAGTCCTAAGGAGCCGAATTTCAAAAAATCCTTTCTTAGTGCACCCCTCCTTTAATACACGATTCTGACCCAATTTTTTCCATCATTTTATGTCTTATGGTTTGGGCTGGTGGAACATGACGCAAATCGATATCTCCTCACAAACTCAATATCTGGAACCAAGTCTTTTTAACTTTTCTTGACTTAACAGCTGAGATCGCAATCAGTCGCAGCTGGAACTTTTCAAATATCAAGAAGAATGTTCAAAAAACTTTTTAAGAAAGAATTTGTTTTTAATACCAAATATTAGCTTTTTAATACTTTATATACTTATACTTACTATGAAATACTTTTTATACCCTAGCAGAGGGTATTATAATTTCAGTCAGATATTGTAACGCAGTGAAGGAGACGTTTCCGACCACATAAAGTATATATATTCTTGATTAGCACCAATAGCCGAGTCCATCTAGCCGTGTCCGTCTGTCCGTCTGTCCGTTTCTATGCGAACTAGTTTTAAAGCTATCGCCATGAAACTTTCCCAAAAGTCTTCTTTCTATTGCAGGTAGTACATATGTTGGAGCGAGCCGGATCGGACCACTATATCTTAAGGCTCCCATAGGTATAGTAAGATTTTTTTATTTTTAAATTTTATGTAGGCGTGGTGATTTTGAACAATTAGAAATCACAACAACCAAAACGTATTCAGTTCAGTTGAGTTCAAAGTGTTCATGTGTTCAGTTCAGTGCTCAGAGTTAAGTTCAAAGCTAATAATAATAATAAATAATAAAAAGTTTACGGTTCAGCTTAACGCTAAAACAGATCAACGTGAAAACAGTTTCTTGTTCGGCTCAACAATATCAAAAGTTTTATTTGAAAAATTGTTAAAAATTTATTCAAAATGCCACCACTGTATATCGTTAACAATTAGCGCCTTGAAATACTCTAAAGAAAACGGAACAAAGCGTTAAGTTCACTGTTAAAAATAAAAATGTACATTGCTTTCTTTGACTTTTTATTTTAACTGCAAGGGTAAACAGCCTTCGGCTTGCCGAAGTTAGCTTCCTTTCTTGTTTTCAATTCCAACCAAAGTTAAAAAATAGTAACAAAACGGACATTTGGCAAATAGCGAATAACCATGAGACGCGGATAGCCAACTGTAATTTGTTTTTACGTTTTTTTTACTTAATGATAATTCGGGAAACCTAACAACAAGACCGTTTGATACTTAGTTTGTAAGAAAATTGGAATACATATTTGAAAGAAGGGATAAAGACTTTCCGCATTAAGTTATGGGGTTGTAACGCACAGTGCCATGACCAGCGTAAGCATACGTTTGGCGGGTCACAAGGGAAGTAATAAGAACAAGAAAACAAGACAACAAGAACGGAAATATTGTTGTATTGCACATATCTCCAAGCGTCTGTGCGTTCGATAGTTAGGGATGATTATGTGACGTTCGCAGAAGCAATGAATGTCCGCATTTGAATTCAGCATGCACACGGCGAAATAAAAAGAAAAGAAACTACAATAATAAAAACAAGAGAAATCGCTATAGTCGAGTATTTCAAATATCAAATACCCGTTACTCAGCTGGCAATTTCAATTTTTGCTCATAACTTTTTAATGGCTTGTCCGATTTTAAAATTGACTTCTACATTTCGATAGGTATTAATAAACACAACAAAATGGCATTTTACAAAAGACGTGGGCGCCAGGCTTTTTTAAAAGTCATTTTAAGCGAGGATGAAACAAACTTGCGCTGCGTAGGAATCCCAAGTATATGTGTGATTAATCCAAACCTTCTAGCTTTTGTAGTTTCCGAGATCTCAGCGTTCATACATACTGTGTTTATACGATGCCGAATTCACGCAATCATTTCACGCTTTCAGCCGATTCGTGTGTGTATAAACGCCATTTCGTGAATTCGGCAACACACGAAAGTTGACTATGATTTCAGCCTAAAAGCGTGATTTGGTGATAAGCAGATTTGGTAACTCTGTATAAATTATCGACGTTGCCAGATCGCTAGAAATTGAAGGCCCTTTATAGGCTATTTCTCCACTCAGCGGTATTGAAAGTTAAAAATTATCACCTATTTTTACCGGTCCGGCATCCCTATCAGCTGAGAGTGAATAAAAGCATGAATTCTCGGTTGTCGTATAAACAGGGGTTATTTCTATATCGCGCTTTCAAGAAATCGTGATTGCCATCGTATAAACATAGTAACAGACGGACAGACAGACGGACATGAAGAATATATATACTTTATAGAGTCGGAAGTGCTTCCTTCTAGCTGTTACATACTTTTGGACGAAAACAATATACCCTTTTACTCTACGAGTAACGGATATAAAAACTAATTAACAATAAATTTCACAATCGCCCAACTTAAATAAAAAATATTTGTGAAAAAAACACTTATTGCCAACGATTTCAGGAAGCTTCATTGTGCAACACGGCACCCTCAAGGATAGTTCCACATAATACCACATAACACAACACACAACAGGAAGGAATAACAGTCCCGTAAAATTATAAAGTCTTTGCCATCAAAAAATTAACTAACTTTGAGATTTTTTCTATAAAAACTGGTTAGACGGATTTAAATCAAAGCTTTGGTATATTGAGGGGATTCCCTAAACTGTTAAATTGCTGAATTGTTGAAAATTCAACAGAAAATTTCAGCAATTAAGGGAACGACCCAAAATGATTCTTGTTGAATCTTCAAACAGCTGTTATTTGTTGAAAAGTGTCACGGAACTTAAAACATGTAAAATTCGATTTTTTATTGTTAACTAGGTAATAAAAACTATTAATAGAATTGCTAATTTAATTTTAAAGTAAATAATGCGAACTTAGAGTAAAATGTTGCAGAGTTGCCATGACTTTTAGTAAAATAAGGTGACAACTCTGGTTTTCAACGATTGAACAAAATTTTCAACAGCCTCAAGGCTGTTGAATTGCTGAAATTTCTGAAAGTTGACTTTGTATGGAACAGCTGATTAACAGCTGACCGAAATTCATGAATTCAACTGTTTAGGGAATCCCCTCATTATTAAGTGTCATTTCAATAACATTGACTAATTTTTCTAGCCGATACTATCGGCTAATATATCGGTCGAAAAGCGATTGCTGGAACACTATTAAAAAAAGGGCGTTTTGCGGTGATCACTGTATCTCCGTTAAAAATTATCGGATTTACATTCTGCTTTTACATTTCGCTTTAGAATTAAGAAACCCGCCCCCTGGGAAGATCGATTTTAAATTTTTTTATTTTTAAGATTTTTTTTTATTTTCCAAAGTTGAAAATGCGTTTTTCAGCTAATAAATTCAAATTTTTTATAAAAAAAAATACTTAAAAATAAAAAATAAATGCAACTAAAAATGCGCGTTTAGTTTCGAAAATCAACAATTAAGTAATTAGTTGTTGTTATTCACGTCTGTAAAAATCGGAAGCAGATCGCTTTCAGCAGACAACCATTATAGCTTTCACACACATTAGAAGTTTAAGCGACGAAGCTTTGAAGTATGTCACAGCCTAGAAGTATGTAATTCTGAATTACAGATTCCTAGATGTGGTATAAATAAAAGTTTCGACGCTCAGCTCACATCCTCTTCTCTGGCTGATGAGGTAGCGGTGACGCCCTACCGAAATTTGCAAATCCCAGAAAGTCCGAGGTTCACTCCTCAGCGAGTGCAAGTGTGTTGAAATGCTAAATTGTTGAGTTATTTATAACCCAACTATGACCTTGAGTTCGCTAAAATCCTCACATTTATGTTAAAAACAGGTCAAGTCAAATCACTAATTTAAACTATATAAGGGTCGACACGCCCAAAAAACACCCGCAGAATGCAAATGCAACCAAAAATGCGCGTTTAGTTTCGAAAATCAACAATTAAGTAATTAGTTGTTGTTATTCACGTCTGTAAAAATCGGAAGCAGATCGCTTTCAGCAGACAACCATTATAGCTTTCACACACATTAGAAGTTTAAGCAACAAAGCTTTGAAGTATGTCACAGCCTAGAAGTATGTAATTCTTAATTACAGATTCCTAGATGTGGTATAAATAGAAGTTTCGACGCTCAGCTCACATCCTCTTCTCTGGCTGATGAGGTAGCGGTGACGCCCTACCGAAATTTGCAAATCCCAGAAAGTCCGAGGTTCACTCCTCAGCGAGTGCAAGTGTGTTGAAATGCTAAATTATTGAGTTATTTATAACCCAACTATGACCTTGAGTTCGCTAAAATCCTCACATTTATAAAAAATAAATAAAAACTTATTCCAGGATGAAGACCGTTTAAAATCAAAATTTGTTATTGTAGGAATATTTTGTTCATACATACTTTAGCCTAACTTGTAAAGTTTTTGTCCGATTGACTTAAAACTTCTGTGATATAATCTTAAGGTATTAATCTACAAGAAAAAGGTATTAATCTACATACATAGGTAAGGTTAACACGTGGCCAATATGACCCTTTCGAGAGTGGTTGCGTGTGATACGGCCTGTAAGGATTCCCACTAACAGTCTGCAGTCTTTCCGTGGTAGACGCAGTACATACTAGCTGAGTTTGTCAAACAAGTTGACCATATCGTGTGGTGGGTTTATATTTTGAGCCACTTCTGCAGCTTTCCTTATGGCGTAGTCTTCCGGGTAGCTTAAAGGACAGCCTTATTTCAGGCTCCGCACAGTATAAACCCGCTCCTACTCCTCCTTCCGTCCTGGAGCTGTCTGTGTATATATTGAGGTCTATATGTTGAGATGTTGTGCTGCCTTTCCTGCAGTCAGTTAAGCGTGGATGTCTATGGGGTCGACTCCGAGGATCGTTTCTCCATTTCGGTACCTCGATTTTCTTAGTAAAGAGAATGAGGTCCGTCTTGTTACGCATTAATAATGAGTCTCACCTTTTCCTCCCACTCACATATCTTCCTGAGTGTTGATTCCATTATGGAGCTTAGGGTCGATGGACAAACTCCCGTAATAGTTATGCCTATGTCGTCGGCATAGGCTGTTAGTTTTAAGGCTCTCCTCTCGAATCTCTTAATTAGATCGTCGACCACCAAATTCAGGAGAGGCAAGACGACCCAACCTTGTTGTATGCCTCTATGCCTCCTTTACCATAGAAGCAGTGCCCAACTCTGAATGTACCCGCCTGCAGCTAAACAGGTTTCTTATACAGAGGCTTGACATTGTTGAATTCTCCGGATATATCCACGAATACTCCAAGCTCATATTCCTTGATGTGTAGGGCTCAATCAACGGTTGCTACTAGCGAGTGTAGTGCCGTTTCCAAAGATTTCCCTTTGGTGAAGGCGTGCTGGTTGGATGAGTCTCCCTTCACCATTTTTGATGTGTAGATCCGGCAGCTTTTCCAGTGTTTTGAATATGAAAGAGGTAAGGCTTATCGGCCTGTAATCCTTGACGCTTGCGTGACTGAATTTTTCCGCTTTTGGGAGGAAGACAATCCGAGAGGTCCTCCATTGGATTGGGATATAGCTCGTGCTATATTGCATTTAACCATTCCTTGGTCGCCTGTAACACGGCTGGAAATATTCCATCTAGTCCTGGTGCCTTATAGCCCTCAAAGGAGTCTATGGCCGAGTTGATTTTCGTAGTTGTTATTAGATAGTTTGGGTGGTGTTCTTCGCCAGATGTTAAGTCCTGGTAAGCGTCTGGGACATCCGTGCATCCTAGGAAGTGCAATTTAGGTTTGAAAGCAAGAAAAAATCGCCTTACATTTTAGAAAATCGGCTCTGACGCGTTCAATCGACGACTATTTTTAGCGCCTTGGACTCGCCAGGAGATCAGGTGCGCGGGATTAGGGAAGCGTCACCGTGCTCAGACTAGGATAAACAGAGGCCGCGCTTTTCAGGATCACTCCATTTGAAACAACGCCGCTTGTCAATTGCTCCATACCGGATGGTCCCACTAGTGTTTCACTCAGTTCGTGCTGGCAATCCAAGTTACGTAAGGAGTGTCACCCTTTTGCTTATTGTCCGTGACGATTCCGATATGTCCTGCGTAGCTGTCGTGATGTGGTTGCTGGCTTCCTGCTGACGATGTCCTGCGCTCTGCTCCTGGATATGCTTGCTCCGAGGCTGGTTTGTGGTACTTGGGGTTTCAGTCATACGCCGATCCGATCCTTCACGTGTAAAATCCGTTGGGTCTCTCCACGACTACGCTTCGTGAAACGAAAACCGGCCTACTGCTCGCCCTTCTGGCTCGTTACGCTCGGGGCTTTGGACACACGCCGTTCCGGGAATTTACGACTGAAACCGCAGAACTCTCCAGGACTACGCCTCTTGACACCGCAAACTATCGACCCTCTCTGGCTGGACTCCCTTTCCACTTGACGTACTGGGCTCGCGCCGGGACGCTCCAAAGTAGTGCTTGGGCAAGGTGCACTGGGTTTAGACAGGTTTCTCTCCGAGCTCACGATTTCTTGCCGCAGGCTTTTACTGCTATAACTCTGATCGACTCTCCAGGCGTAATGCGAGGATTTAGTTGTGACAGGAATAAACAGATCGCCTTGAGCTAGCCGTGTGATGCCCTCTGGACCTAGGCTACCTGGGACAATTTGGAGATTCATAGTCTTCCAATCCCGAACGTCTCGATGTAGCGCTCTTGCCCCTTGTAGGCTCCCACGGCGCTCCTCCCGACGACTCGACTTGTTGCTGTTTAAGTGTTGATCACTTGGCACTGGTTGACTTGTTCACTTCTGTTATCTTGACTGATCTTGACGGATTGACTCTTCGTGATCGACTGATTCAGCTGCCAGCGCCCTGCGACTTTATATAGGGCCTCCAAGAACCGTTATTTCCACTGAGTCTCTCCACTCCAGGTCCAAAGTCTGTGATCCCTATTTAAATCCATTGTCCTTCTTGCACGGCTTTCACTTGGAGTTCTGAGTTTTGCTGCCGTCCCACTGACTCTCATGGTGCATGTGGCACGCCTGTGTGCCGCTCCGCTGTTGAGATGTGTCACTTATTCTCCAGGTCCAAAGTCCACTGCAGAGTCCAAAGTCCGGTGCAGTTTCGTTTCCTCTCTCCCCATCCTTATTCTCCAAATTCTCTTCATCAGAGCTCTCTCTCTCTCCAACTCGAACTCCCTACTCTCTTACTCTACACTTCTCGGTCTCCAAACTCTCACTCACCTTACTTCGGGAAACATTTGAAAAATCGTTCCTACTCTCCGGCGTTTCCTAGTGTATTCTAGCCTTTGAGTCCTCCCGATGCTTCTGCTGACTCCCTCGGTGCTCCCTCGTTGCTCCCTCGACGCACCCTCGACGCTCTCAACTCCTTTGAGTTTCTAAGACGTCGGCGGTCCTTTTTGCAGCAATTTTCAAATCTCCCGCGCCGATCTTCGCTCTGGTCCCGCAGGACGATACTCATCGCTGAGCGCTGAAATCTCGGAAAAAAAACAACAGCTAGAAGGTTGGGATTATTCACACATATTCTTGGCCTTCTATCTATTCTATCTATCTATAATCTATTTAAGTTATGAGCAAAAAATTAAATGGCCGCTAGATGGAGGCAGTAGCTTTGACAGCTGCATATCTCCACCTCCCTCGAACTCCCTTTAGCTGAGTTACGGGTATTTAATAGTCAAAGTACACGACTATAGCGTTCTCTCTTGTTTATGTTAATGTGCAACTTTCGGTGATTTTGTTCTTGTTTCTAACATTTACTTTTTCTTCCGGAGGCGTCCAAATTATGCCCATGGGCTGGGGACAATGCCCCTAACCTGTTCGACTGCCTCGGAACTGTAGAATGCGTTTACATTGTGTTTTCATTTCAGAGTTTCTTTGTTGAAAGTTGTTGCCTTTCTGTAATTTGCATTGATTTTCCAGATAAGTAAATAGATAAGCTTTTCCGTAGATCTTATATGACTCTGGCGTAATGCTCGACGTTAAAGACTGCGGCCTTCCAGTCGGGGCCCCTGTGCATTTTTTCCTTGGATTATTCTTTTTATCTTATTGTTTCCTGTTTCCCGCATCGCGTCCACGGATGACTCTGGTAAAAGACCGACGACTAATCCGACGCGTCGTCGTCCGCCTACTACTGTGTGTCCTTGTGTATTTTTTTACTTCTTGGCGTACCCCGGGAGATTTCTTGGAGTGTCCGTGTTTTTACGCCTCTGTTGTGTTCGTGCTACTGTTGTTGTGTTTGTTGCTGTTTAAGCTCGCTAAAATGGATGGTCCGCTCTTTCTTTGTGTTTACGTGCCGTATTTTACATATTACCGGTGAGACGAAATCCGCGACCTGGTAAGGCCCTTCGTATCTAGGGGCCAATTTTGGTGCGAATCATTCGCTCGCTTTTGATTAATGGTGTTCCTTGGCCCACACGACGTCAACCACCGCTGGCGTCCATGGCCTCCTCCTTACATTATAATGTCTAGCCTGATCCTGGGAGGCCCTCTCCAGATTTCGCCTTACGATCTCGAAGATCTCCTTGAGTTTGTTAGCTCTTTAATCCGGGGTCTCAGTCGGTCGGCCGGTCCCTAAAGTTTCTCGATCTTATAGGGCGTTTGGTTTGGGCTCTCTGCCTTGTGTTGGGAACGACGGGGTGTAGCCAGTGGATTCTGAAACGCTCGTGCTTACTGCGATCATGTTTTCAAGCCATTTTTCGTCCCAGTTTCTCTGGTCCTGCCCTGCGAATTGCGCAATCATTTTTTTTACCATCCTAATCGCTCGCTCGGTCGGGCTTTCTTGCGGGGTGTATGGAGCTGTAAACTGTTGCTTGATATTCATCTCGGCCAGGAAACTCTTAAAGATTCGGCTGGCAAACTGTACTCCGTTGTCCGTTATGACCACCATCGGGACCCCATACCATGCGAATACGCGTTCCCTGAAAGCTTTCTTGAGCGATTCGGCGGTCTCCTTGATACTTCGAAGCGTCTCCGGCAGTGGCTGCCTTAAAAAAGCGTCTGCCACCACGTTGAGCTGTCCTTTTCTGAACGCCATCTCGAAGTCGTACTTCTGCAATTCTTGGGAACATCTGGCGATCCTTCCTGAAGGGCTTTGTATGCTGTTGATCCACTTCAGGCCATATGGTCGGTTACTACTTAAACCTTAACTTTCCAGATATGGCTGGACGATCCGAATGCCCAGACGATTGCCGAGCACTCCTTTTTGGTCGTCGAGTAGTTCTTCTCAGCGCCGTTAAGCGCCGCCCCTTTCTGTTTCCTGGGTCAATATTGCTCCGATGCCGTAGTCGCTCGCGGGTGAAAGGTTTGTCGAAGTCCGGAATGCCATTTGATGTTCCGGTGTCCACACCCACTTGTTGCCTTTACGTAGCAAATTATTGAGGGGGTTGACTATTTTTGCTTAATCAGGTACAAATCGGCGTTTCATGGCTACGCCAAGGTACTGTCGGAGTTCTCTTACTGTGGATCAAGTTCGGCGATGGCTGCCACTTTTATCTGGCTCTGTGCCTTTCCCTTCGCTGGTCACTCGGTGACCTAGGTATAGGAGCTCCCGTTTGAAAAATTGGCATTTCTCCAGCTTTATTCTGAGGTTCGCTTCCTTTAGACGCCGAAACACATATTTTAGGTTTTCGGCGTGTTCTTCCAGCGTGCGTCCAATTTCTATGATGTCATCCTGGTAGGCAAATGCATGAGGTGACATTTCGGGACCAATCACTTAGTCTAGAACCCGTTGAAACGATGCAGATGCCGAGAGGAGGCCAAACGGCATCACGTTCCACTAAAAGAAACCTTTTCCTGGCACCGTGAATACTGTGAATTGCCGGCTTTTACAGTGGGATTTGCCAATATCCGTCTAAAGTCTAAGGATGTTGTTCATACACAATGTTGCTAAACATGACCAGCACCAACAAATCAAGCAGTATCCAAGTTGGTAACAGTACCAGGCGCCCAGTTGCAGCCACGGCTGGTAATAAGTACTGATCAGTTGCACCCACGGCTGGTAATAAGTACTGATCAGCATATTCTACAGAGTCAAGACCCGCCAAGCAGTCAGCACATTCTGCAGTGTCAGCCGAACAACTATGCAATCTGTTAGCGTAATCAATTTAACTGACCTACTCGAGAACACACATGACGTATATAAGAAGTATAAAAGCATGTACCAACTTCACAATAAATCAGTTATCAACCCATCTTATAACTCCGCAATCTTACTTTCTGACCTCCAGGAAGAGGCCTCGTAACACAAAAGCGTCTCCGTGCCGACAGTGCGAATTATCACTGTTCCTCGGTAGACCCGTCTGTGTGTTTACATTCGCGTAGGCACAAATATATGTAGTTTATGCGGGGCATCCGTCTTGGGGTAGTATCGTTGCTAGCTTGGTTTGTCATCCTTCATTGTGATCTGGTGCTCAGCCATGTTTGATGTTCCCATCATGGTGTGGAAGTCTGCTAGCTGTGTCGTTTTTCTCGGGTGTTTGAATTAAGTCCCCAAGAAATTAGTCCCCAAAATAAAAATGAAATAAGGTTTTAAAATTTCGCGAGTTATTTCATATGAAATAAGTCCCCAAATTATAAAACGAAATAACTCTCCAATCCCAAAAAAGAAGGCAATACAAAAAAAAAACAAAAAAGGAAGCTAGCCTCGGCCAGCCGAAGCTTATATACCCTTGCAGATCATTTCTATTATTTTACAAATCGAAAAATGTAAAAATTCGTATTATTTTGACAATTTTTTTTCTATCCTTCCTATGGCAGCTATATAATACAGTCGTCCCATTATTGTTAAATTTAATTCGAAATTCGGTAATATTAAAAAACAGTTATGTCCTAGAGTGGAAGAGAATACAATAAAAAAATGCTATAATTTATTTTCTATTATTTTTGCATTCATTTTTCAAACGTTCCTATGGCAGCTATATGTTATAGTCGTCCGATTTTTTTCAAATTTTATCCGAAATTCAGAAATACATAAAAAATAATATTTCTAAAAGAGGAAGGTAAAATGTCAAAAAACACCGAAGCTATAATTTTTTTTCCATTATTTTTCCGATTATTCCTATAGGAGCTAGAGGATATAGTTGTCCGATCCGGTTGGTTTTGACTTATATACTACCTGCAATAGAAAGAAAACTTTTCGGAAAGTTTCAACCCGATAGCTTCAAAGCTGAGAGACTAGTTTGCGTAGAAACAGTCGGACAGACGGATAGACGGACATGGCTAGATTGACTCGCCTAGTGATGCTGATCAAGAATTTATAAACTTTATGGGGTCGGAAACGTCTCTTTCACTGCGTTGCAAACTTTTGACTGAAATCATAATACCCTTTGCAAGGGTATAAAAATTGGTCGGCCATTTCAATTACGTACGATTGCCATATTACGTCTTCTTCTTCATATTTCCCCTTTTCAATACATATTCGTATTCATATTCACATAGAATCCAGATGTATACTCTTTAATGTACATACATATGCCCGACCATCTCAACATATGTACATAAGGAGAAACATACAAATACTTCCATTCGCGGTGCACCCTGCGAAAATTTCTACAGCGATGTACAGTCCACATTTTTTAAAATTTTCAAATATAAAAAGTACAATATGCACACAAATATTTGCAAGTTCCAACAAACACACATATCCATACATACAAACATAAATCCTTATGCATGCCTTTTAATGCCCGTCCAAATCAACATATGTACATAAGGAACAACGTCACGCAGCGTAACGTAACGCAACGTAACCACGGTAACAAACATACTGTAACGAACTGATTTATTAGGTCTGCTCGCTATGAGATTCGTGCGGCTAGCTCAGTATAGTTGTGTGTTCGTCTCACCAAATTTATATAAACGTGGCCGCCCAGTAGATCAGTGAGAAAGCTCAGAATTCACGGGTTCTTAGTGGGCTTTATTACGGGTGTGATAGTACAGTGATCTTGCAGGCTCGGCTGGCCTTGATTCGCCACTCGTGGCTGTCGATGACTTCCCGTCGCCTTGATGACTCGGTACTCTCCTCGTTGACTTGGTGCTCCGGCCCGTAGCTCCCTCGTCGATCCTTGAAGCTCCCTGAAGATGCTCGGCGCTGCTCGTCTCTGATTCGTAGAATCGACGACTACTCGTAGCGCCTTGGACTCGCCAGGAGATCAGCTGCGCGGGTTTAGGAAGGCGTCACCGTTCTCAGACTAGGGTGAACAGAGGCCGCGATCTCCAGGAATCTCTCCTTTCGATCCACCACCGCCTGTCCCATGCTCAGTCCCGGATGGTCCCACTAGTGTTTCACTCAGATCGCGCTGGCAGTCCACGAGTCAAAACCGTAGGGATCTTCTGGAGTTCTCCACTCGAGACCACAAACGATTGACCGATCTCCCTTCTGGCTGATCGCGCCAGGACCTGCTTGGGCAAGGTACACTGGGTCTAGATTTCTTGTCATAGGCTTTAACCGCTCAAATTCTGACCGACTCTCCAGGCGAGATGCGAGGATTTAGTTGAGACAGAAATGAAAACGGCTCGCCTTGACCTAGCCGTGTGTTGCCCTCTGGACCTCAGCTACCTGTGTCTCAATTCGGAGATTCCTGGTGATCCAATCCCGAACGTCTCGACGTAGCGATCTTACTCCTTGTAGGATCCCACGGCGCTGCTTCCGGCGACTCGACTTGTTGTTTACTTGTAGTTCACTGTACTGGCTGACTTGTTTACTATGATATCTTGAATGATCTTGATAGATTGACACCTCGTGATAGACTGATCCAGCTGCCAGCGCGCGGCGGCTGTATATAGGGCTTCCGGGAACCGTTATTTCCATTTTGCGCTCTACCCGCTGAATCTCTTCACTTCAGGTCCAAAGTCCGTGGTTCCTGCTTGACCCACTTGTCTTTCACGCACGGCCTTAAATGGTAGTTGTCCGTGTTGCTGCCGTCCCGCTGATTCTTATGGTGCATGTGGCACGCCCGTGTGCCGCTTCGTTGCTGAGACGTGGCACTTGTCCTCCTGGTCCACAGTTCACGGCAGAGTCCAAAGTCCGGTGCAGTTCCGTTATTTCCTTTCGCACACGGCACTCTGGCTCTGTCTGCAAAGTCTCCACTCTCTCACTCTCCGCAACTAACTCTCCAAACTCTCTTTGTCAGAGTTCTATCTCTCAACCTCGAAGTCTCCAAACTCTCTCTCTCCGCTTCTCGGTCTCCAAACTCTCTCTCTCCGCTTCTCGATCTCCAAACTTTCGGCCGGCCATCTGTTGTCATTGCTGCTTATATTTGTGGGGAGTTAATCAACTCTTCACATTCCCCCTTTACTTCGGGAAACTTTTGAAACCTCGTTCCTACTCTCCGGCGTTTCCTTGCGTATTCTATCCTTTGAGTCTTCGCGATGATCGTGTTGATTCCCTAGGCGCTCCCTCGTTGCTCCCTCGACGCTTTAAACTCCGAGAGTTTCTACGGCGCAGGTCGGCATCTTTGCAGCAAAATTTGAAACTCCCGCGCCGGTCCTCCATCTGGTCCCACTGGGCATAGATAACCCAACGGGCCTTCGTTCAAGTTTCCCGGGCTGTTTTTCCGGCTGGTCACACTGGATATCAGATATCGATAGCCCAGCTGAATTCCCCATGATATCGACTTTCGTGAGCCATCGATATTGCTGGGGCGGCGTTGCCACTTGATCGCTGCGATATTGACCATGAACGATATTTCCATTTTCCATCGATCGCACTATCGTCCCTAGTTCATGGTGATTTTGCATTTTCTCGGGTAAGTTTCTTTAACTTTCTTAATCCCTTTCTCTCTCATCATTCTCTCTTCTTTGCCCTAACATTGGCATCGCAACCGAGGTAACAGGTGAGTATTGGGGTGTTTGTTTTCACCGGCTAATTTTCATTCTTTTCTTACAGATGTGATGCCGACATGTATGCCCCTTATTTATTTATTGCCGCTGCTCTTCGAACACCTCTGGCCCGCGTGCCCAATTCTACCCCGGAACGCGCGCCCGTTTAGCTTCATGCGCACGCTGCGCCTGCCGTCCAGGACGCGGGCCTCCTTCACCGCTTGGGCCTGCGCGATGCCTTCGGGCCATTCGTCTGTCGGAAGCTGCCCTTCTGGTGTCGACGTCTGCCGCATCAGTTTCGGCCTCGCGACCTCCTGGACGCCCTCCGGCGCGGAATGCTGCCTTTTGAATGGTGGTCGCCGCCAGCGGTTCCGGCCAAATCCACGGGCCCCTCTCGAGCGGCTCGTCTTGCTTCGTCGCGTCCTTTGTGGCTGCTCCTGGGCTCGGTGACGCTGGTGTCGTTGGCCCGGTTCTTGGCGTTGACGGGGCTCAGGACTCTGCCGACGCTGGTGCTGGCGTCGTCGATCCGGTGCTCGGCGTCACTCCTGCCTCCGACCTACCTCGGATCCTCGGATCCCTTGGGCTTACGCGCGGTGCCTCCTCGTAGATTCGTGGCTCCTCCGCCGCATTCGCGTCCTCCTCCCAGACCCGTGGCTCCTCCGTTGCCGTCACTTCCTCCGCGGGTCCCTCTGGCTACGTCCACGTTATGGTTTGCTGCCGCCACCGCTGTCCTTCTGCCACAAATTACCGTGAGCTGTGGCTCACATGCGCCGCCGGAATGTCCGTGCGGATGTGGTGATCTACCGTAGTCGATCGATGCTGCTGCGGTTTTGGAGGCTCGGGTTGCGGTGGCTGCGGCATCTCGGGTTGCGGTGGAGGAATTTTCGGTAACCACCGCGGTGGAGACGGCGCCCACTCTCCTGTAACCTCGGGCTGCGGGATGCAGGGCTCGGGCATGTACCCCGGCGTCGGAGGGTACCCCGGATTCTCCCACAGCTGCCGCTCTTCTTCTTCAGCCGCTCGCAATTGGGCTTGTCATTCCGGCGACTCCTCCATCTGCTGCCGCTGCTGCTCTGCGTTCCTGCGCCGTTCCTCGCACTCTTGATGGTTTTTAAACGTCGCCGCGATGATGTAGTCGACGTATCTGCCGATTTCCGGTAGGCCTTGCGGCGGCTTGCCTACTGGGCTGCTCCTGGGGCTGCTGCTCGCTGGCCCATTCCACCTCGGCAGTGCCAGTCGGAATTTGTCCGTTGACGCGGTCGATCGCCCTCCGGATCCGCCATCTCCTCTGCTTGCCCCCCTCCTAGTCCACCACCTGGACGTCGCTGTCAGAGCTAACAACAGGGCCCGGAACGCCTCTCTTCGAGATCCGCCGCGGAGCTCGGATAGGCCGGGATGCCGACCGTCCTTGCCCCGGGCTGGATCCTTCGGATGGTTGGTGGGTCTCCATGATCCTGCGTGCTTCGCTGCGGGTGACGCGGGTGCTCATGATGATTGGTGTTTTATGATTGTCCATCTGGGGCCGGGCTCTCTTTAATGATACCTCAGTTTCGCGCCTCTCCTTTTGTTAGGTCCCGTTATTTCCTTCGCCTTCCTTATTCCCATCCGGACATTACGGTACAGTTTTCTGTGCCGTCTTCCCCCTTTCTTCGGGAAACGTTTGCAGCGCTTGCTTTGGTCAGTTCCAAACGAGTCTTTGGGTGCATCGGTTTGTTGTTCTTGTCGAGTTTCCCCTTGGGAATTTTTGTAGCATCCTTGGAGCCTCGTAGTATCCTTGGAGTTTTGTAGTATCCTTGGAGTCTCGTAGTATCTTGTAGTACTCTTGGAGTCTTGTAGTATTCTTGTAGTTATCTAGTATCCTAGGAGAGTTCTTGGAGGTTTCTTGTAGTATCCTTGGATAGTTCTTGGAGTTCCCTGTAGTACCTTGGATAGTCCTTGGAGGTTTCTTGTAGTATCCTTGGATAGTCCTTGGAGTTCCCTGTAGTATCTTTGGATAGTTATTGGAGTTCTTTTGTAGTATCCTTGGCGAGTCATTGGAGGTTTCTTATAGTATCCTTGAATATTCCTTGGGTTCCCTGTAGTATCCTTGGAGTTATCCTGCCGTAGTGTCCTTGGATAGTCCTTGGAGTTATCTTGTAATATCCTTTGAAAGTCCTTGGAGTTATCCTGCCGTAGTGTCCTTGGATAGTCCTTGGAGGAGTTTCAATGCTGATGATCGTTTGTTGTTTCTGCCTGCTGCGGTCGCTCGCTTGTTTCTTGTCTTTCTTGTTGATTAAGCTCGTTTACATGTATGGTCCGCTCTTTTTTTGTGTTTACATGGCGTATCTTGCATATTACCGGCGAGACTAAATCCACGACCTGGTATGGCCCGTTGTATCTCGCAGCCAACTTTGCTGCGAATCCTTCGGCCGCTTTCGATAAGTGGTATTCTTTGGCCCACACGACGTCATCCACCGCTGGTGTCCATTGCCTTGTGAGGAGTTGAATAACTCCCCACAAATAAAACAGCAATAATTGCGGATGGCCGGCCGCTTACCAGTTACGGCGAATTAGCGTAGTAGCGGCGCGGCGAAGAGAGAATGGAGAGAAACTCACAAATAGACAGTTGGAGACTGGGGAGCGGAGAAAGAGAGTTTGGAGACCGAGAAGTGTAAAGTGAGAGTTTGGAGACTTCGAGGTTGAGAGAGAGAACTCTCACAAAGAGAGTTTGGAGAGTCATGGCGGAGAGTGAGAGAGTGGAGACTTGGCGGGCAGAGCCAGAGTGCCGTGTGCAAAAGGGAAATAACGGAACTGCACCGGACTTTGGACTCTGCCGTGAACTTTGGACCAGGAGGACAAGTGCCACATCTCAGCAACGGAGCGGCACAAAGGCGTGCCACATGCAGCCAAGGAATCAGCGGGACGGCAGCAGCACGCAGAACAACAATTTAAGGCCGTGCGTGAAGGACAAGAGGGTCAAATAGGGACCACGGACTTTGGACCCGGAGTGGAGAGATGCCGCTGGCAGAGCGCAAGAGGGAAATAACGGTACCCGGAGGCCCTATATAAAGCCACCGGGCGCTGGCAGCTGGATCAGTCGATCACGAAGAGTCAATCAGTCCCGTTATCAAAGTGAACAAGTCAGCCAGTACAGTGAACTACAAGTGAACAGCAACAAATCGAATCGCCGAAAGCAGCGTCGTGGGAGCCTACAAGGAGCAAGATCGATACGTCGAGACGTTCGGGATTGGATCACCAGGAATCTCCGAATTGAGACACAGGTAGCTGAGGTCCAGAGGGCGTCACACGGCTAGGTCAAGGCGATCCGTTTTTCATTCCTGTCTCAACTAAATCCTCGCATCTAGCCTGGAGCGTCGAACAGAGTTTGAGCGGTGAAAGCCTGCGACAATAAATCGTGAGCTTGGGGAGATACCTATCAGCCAGAAGGGAGATCGGTCAATCGTCTGTGGTCTCGAGTGGAGAACTCCAAGAGAGCCCTACGGTTTGAGTCGTGTAGTCCCGGATCGGCGTACGACCAAGACCCCGAGTACCAGAAGCCACGCTACGTCAAGCCACGCAGCCACACACCACGACAGATCGAGCTACGAGGAATCGTTAGGGACGATAAGCCAAAGTGTGAAGCTAGGGCGGAACGTTCGTTTGCACTAGGCGTAGAAGCGAAGTGAAGCGCTCGGCAGTATCCCTGCGTAACTTGGACTGCCAACGCGATCTGAGTGGAATACTAGTGGGACCATCCGGGACAGAGCAAGGGACAGGCGGTGGTGTATCGAAAGGAGACGCTCCTGGAGATCGCGGCCTCTGTTCACCCTAGTCTGAGAACGGTGACGCTTCCCTAAACCCGCGCAGCTGATCTCCTGGCGAGTCTAAGGCGCTACGAGTAGTGGTCGATTCTACGCAGCCGAGACGAGCAGCGCCGAGCATCTCCAGGGAGCTTCAAGGATCTACAGGGAGCTTCAGAGATCGTCGAGGAAGCTACAGAACCGGATCACTCAGTCCACGAGGAAAGCACCGGGTCGGCAAGGCGGCTAGGAGGCGTCGACAACCACGAGCGGCCGTATCAAGATCACTGTACTGTTACACCCGTAATAAACCCACTAAGAACCCGTGCTTTCTCACTGATCTACTGGGCGGTCACGTTTATATAAATTTGGTGGGACGAACACACAACTATACTGAGCTAGCCGCACGAATCTCGTAGCGAGCAGACATATATAATCAGTTCGTTACAGCCTTCTCCTCAGATTATAATGCCTGGCTTGATCCTGGGAGGCTCTTTCCAGATTTGAGTTTGTTGGCATTTTCGTCCGGGGCTTCGGTCGCTCGTCCGGTCCCCAAGTTTTCTCGAACGTATAAACCGCTCGGTAGTCTGGGCTCTTTGCCTTGTGTAAGAAACGCCGGGGTGTAGCCAGTGGATTCCGAAACGGTGGTGTTGGTAACCAAGGTTGCTCAACATGGGTCAACAGCGAAGACCACCCAACGCAACTGGGTTGGAAGTCGTGTTGGGCAACATGTAGCCATAATCATTGGAACTCATACCGCAACTCACCGGGTAAAGAACCCGGCAGTCACCACGACCAGGTGCCCAGTAGAAGAATCATCAACAAAACGCAGCAGTGCAGACGCAGCAGAATCCAGCCACTCACCGGTTGATGAACCCGGCAGTGCACCACGACCAGGCGCCCAGTAGAAGAATCGTCGACAACACGCAGCAGTGCAGACGCAGCAGAATCCAGCAACCCGGTAGTGCGCTGACCTACTGACCGACGCATGGAATCAGCAGTGGGTCAGCAAAAGCAGTAAAGTCAGCGCAATACCGATACACATTACCTATATTGTTATGTACGCCCATATCCGGGTAGAATAGTATTTAAGCTAGTACCAAAATATGAATAAAGTCAGTTACAAACTCAACAGCTCTATCAAGTGTCTTAATTCATCGCACCCCGTAGTCCCGTGAATCAACTCAAGCACAGTCCCGTATCAACCCGTAATCCGCAAGTCGTAGTCAATCCTACAACCGTCGCCCGCGTTGATCGTCCTGCCGCTACCCCCGCCCAACACGGTCTCAGCCCGTCACTTAACCCGCGCCCAACACGGGTTCCAGCCCGTTCGCCACGTCCTTGACAACACGGTTCTCAGCCTGTTACTGACAGTCAGGACAAAGTTCCATACGTTTAAAGCGTCTTCGTGCCAGCAGTGCGAAGTATTACTGTTCAGCTACAGACCCGTCTGTGTGTCCATACTCGCGTAGGCACAATCATTGGTGACCCCGACGTGATCCTTTACCAACAAAGGATCACAATCTTCGACCGCCTTCCGTTAGGAAAATATCAAGCAGATCTTAACAGGTAAGAATTATTCTCCTGTTAATATCCGCATAGACACAATAGTCCAAGCCATCAGATCAGTGACGTACAAAAGCAGATCATGTCAACTTCCTTTATCGAAGAAACAAGTCAGAATAGAGTCGACTTACATAATCGGCTACTTGCCGATCAAAATGAGTTGCAAGGTCAGATCCAACAAATCATCAAGAATTATGGCAAGGATTCAGCCGAACGACGCCGACGAGACGGCTATTATTCTGGTCGACTACACCAGCTGAACGATCTCTGGCAACAGTTCTGTGACCTAGATGAAGAGGTCGAAAAGGCCGCATTACCTACCGGTGAAGAATATGCCTCAAGATTAACGGCATTAAAGGAGCTGGTAGAAAAATATCAGAATTTATTTAGAGACAACATCCCTTCAGGAAGTGGTCCTCAAAAGGCCCCGCGACGAACTCAGAACAATGTAAAGGATGGAAGAAGTCTTACAGAAAATCAAGGCCAAGGAAATTTTCAACACCCATTTACTAAGGAACCAGACGTCAATCCTCGACAGCACTATCAATATCATGAGGACCAGTAACGGTGCAATGGAGCAGAGGATAGACCATATGGAAGCGCAAATTGAAGGACTGGAAAATGCGATACAAACAGGAAATCTGGGTCAAATAGCAGCAGAACTAACGTTGGTGGCAGGCCACATTAAACGAACTCAAGCATCGATTATTAACATTATGACCGGACTAAAAGGAGGGATAATAAATCCGGCGTTAGTCTCCGTGGAACAGTTAAAGAAGGAATTGGTAAATATTCAAGCACATTTGCCAAAGGGAAGACGGTTACCAATCACACGTGATACCATTCACGATATCTACGCAGTGATGACAACGGAAGTACAGGAATTAGACGATTCCTTAGTATTTCACATCAAAATCCTATTAGTAGATGAAGAAGAATACAACGTCTACCATTTAACACCAATTCCAATGGTTAGACAGAACAAGATACTAGCGTTGAAAACAGAGACAGAATATTTAGCGATAAGTGACCATCGAGACCGATATTTCGCAATAACCATGGAAAGGCTAAAACAGTGTACGAGACTATCGAGCGGTCCTATGTTGTGTAACATACAGCAAGCAACGTTAGGACCGGCCATACAGAGTGAGAAAAACAAACAATGCGTACCAAAGGAAGTCAGCACATCATGCGTATGGTACGCAGTCGACGCCCCAAACACATGGATTTTTGCGACGACACATGAAATAACGCTAACATATGTGTGTGGCGAAAGTCGGGGACAAATCCAGATCAACAATAGCGGTAAGCTGACCATTAATACGGATTGCATTGCTCGAAGTCAAATAATCACGCTGCAAGGCCATCCGGAAGGAAGATCAACAATAACAGAAGCAGCGACAACGATGTTTATACATCCCTTTGAACAAATAAGGGTAGTGAACCAGAGCCGCCAGAGTACGGCAAATGTGAGCGATACGGAGAAAAAAACTGTTTAAACTACAGGAAAAGGTCCATCACTTACAGGAACAAGAAAACAGTCACCCAGAGTACGAAGAGACGGAGCTTGAAAAGTACCCGACACTAATCACCATTGGCGTAGGTTCGGTAATGGTGTTATTATTGATAGCGATAATAATATGCAGACGACGAGCCAAGAGCAAAAAAGTGCAGTGTCAGGAGAACACAGCCACACAAGTTGATGACATGCCAATTCCAATGACCAGAGTAAAACAGCTCACAACGTTGGAATAAAACACACTAATCAGCAGTATAGATTAAGAACGTTTATTAAAAAAAAAAAAAAACAACAAAGACGAGGTAAAGGGTTACTCGTGGCCAGAATCACCATCGGAGCTACAATACAGATCAGAGACGTCAGCAATCGGCACTGGAGGACCAGTTGAAGAAACAGCAATGACAGACAACCGGACAACAGCAAATCGGTTGTCAGGAAGGAGGATAAAATAACCAGGGTGAACCGTTACAATATGGTTTGGAGGATAGAGTAGCCCGTTCACAATCGGTCCAAACTCAGTTCGGAGCAGGACGGTATTATGATGTTTCCTTATGAAGTAGCCAGGAATATTGTCCAGTAAGGTCCAATGATTTGAGACCCGAGTCGAGGTCAGCGATCCATCGATGTCCAGAACGAGTTCCGAGTGAGTAGTGAAAACCATGGTTGAAGACTAAACAACGCCACGACCCAGAGCCGCAATTTATACGTAAAAATTGCCAAGTCAGGAAAAAGGAGAAAAAAAAAAGAACAACACACGGTGACGGTAAAAATAAGTAACATTTAATAATTAAATAACTGACCACGTAGGGTCGGAACAGCATTCGATTCCAGAATCAATAGAATCGGAATCATCATCCCAAGGAACAGCAGCACGTAAAGTAGGACTGGAGCTACGATGTAAGGCCAGAACCGCACGTCGAAAGACTAGAACGGATCCATCATCCATTACAACAACGGATTCAGGATGAAGCCGGACGGCATGGTTAGCAGGATATCGCCGGTCGCGCCAAACGAAGTCAATGGGGCTGAGGATCCAGAGCTGGACGCCTCTACGACAAACTTTTGGGCCAGCCGGATACAGGAGCCGAACGCCGTGTGTAAGCCGTGTAGCCGTTTTTTAACAGGCAAACTGGACAACCAAGTCGGTGGTCGGAACAAGTAACATGATGACAACTGAACTAACACCCGCACTGATCAACACTTATATTGACGGTACCCGTCAATGGGGGGGAGAATGTTGGTAACCAAGGTTGCTCAACATGGGTCAACAGCGAAGACCACCCAATGCAACTGGGTTGGAAGTCGTGTTGGGCAACATGTAGCCATAATCATTGGAACTCATACCGCAACTCACCGGGTAAAGAAGCCGGCAGTCACCACGACCAGGTGCCCAGTAGAAGAATCATCAACAAAACGCAGCAGTGCAGACGCAGCAGAATCCAGCCACTCACCGGTTGATGAACCCGGCAGTGCACCACGACCAGGCGCCCAGTAGAAGAATCGTCGACAACACGCAGCAGTGCAGACGCAGCAGAATCCAGCAACCCGGTAGTGCGCTGACCTACTGACCGACGCATGGAATCAGCAGTGGGTCAGCAAAAGCAGTAAAGTCAGCGCAATACCGATACACATTACCTATATTGTTATATACGCCCATATCCGGGTAGAATAGTATTTAAGCTAGTACCAAAATATGAATAAAGTCAGTTACAAACTCAACAGCTCTATCAAGTGTCTTAATTCATCGCACCCCGTAGTCCCGTGAATCAACTCAAGCACAGTCCCGTATCAACCCGTAATCCGCAAGTCGTAGTCAATCCTACAACCGTCGCCCGCGTTGATCGTCCTGCCGCTACCCCCGCCCAACACGGTCTCAGCCCGTCACTTAACCCGCGCCCAACACGGTTTCCAGCCCGTTCGCCACGTCCTTGACAACACGGTTCTCAGCCCGTTACTGACAGTCAGGACAAAGTTCCATACGTTTAAAGCGTCTTCGTGCCAGCAGTGCGAAGTATTACTGTTCGGCTACAGACCCGTCTGTGTGTCCATACTCGCGTAGGCACAAACAGGTGGTGTTTACTGCAAGCATGATTTCCGGCCATTTCTCGTCCCAGTTTCTTTGGTCCTGCCCGGCGAACTGCGCAATCATTGTTTTCACCGTCCTATTCGCTCGCTCGGTCGTGTTCTCCTGCGGGGTGTATGGGGCTGTGAACTGCTGCTTGATACCCATATCGGTTAGGAAACCCTTGAAGATTGGGCTGGCAAACTGTACTCCGTTGTCCGTAATGACCACCTTCGTGACCTCATATCTTGCGATTATTCGTTCTCTGAAAGCTTTCTTTAGTGATTCGGCCGTCGCGCTGCGCAGTGGTACTAACTCAGTCCACTTGGAGAACCGGTCTATAAGTACTATAAGCATTTTATTGCCGTGCTTTGAACGCGGCAGGGGTCCGACGACCTGGCACCTGCCTTACCATTTTGCCAGCCGCCTGCATTTTATTCGGATTGAATCTCATGCATATCTCGCATCTTCTCACATGGGCTCGGGCGTCTCTGTGCATACCTGGACAATAATATCGGGCTGCCAGACGTGCTATCGTCCTTCGGCTTGCCACGTGGCCAGCTGACGGTGAGTCGTGGTTTTCTTTTAGCACCGTTTCCCGTAGAGCTTTCGGGACGCACATCATCCACGTTTCGACGTCCTCGCTGCCTGCTCTGCGTGGTATATTTCGATATAAAGTGTCGCCTTCCATCACGTAGTCCGGATACTTTTGCGGTTGGGTCTTTGTCTTTTCGCACATTTCCGTAATCCAGCTGCATGCAGCAGAAGCTTCCGCCGCCGATGTTTCCTTGATGCCTCGAAGCGGCTCTGGTAGTGGCTGCCTTGAAAGGGCGTCCGCCACCACGTTGAGCTGTCCTTTCATGTACGCCATCTGGCGATCCTTCCTGATGGGCTTTCAATGCTGTTGAGCCACTTTAGATCCATATGGTAATGGTAACCTTCCAGATATTGTTTTAACTTTCGGATCGCCCAGATGATTGCCAAGCACTCCTTCTCAGTTGTCGAGTAATTCTCCTCGGCGCCGTTGACCGTTCGGCTTGAGTAAGAGATTACCTTTTCACCTTTCTCCGTTTCCTGGGTCAGTATTGCCCCGATGCCGTAGTCGCTCGCGTCCGTTTGCAGGGTGAACGGTTTGTCGAAGTCCGGGAACGACAGTACGGGGTCTGCAACGAGTCTTGCCTTGACCTCTTCGAATGCCTTCTGATGTTTGCGTAGCAAATCGTTGAGTGGTTTGACTATTTTCGCGAAATCAGGTACAAATCGGCGGTACCACGAAGCAACGCCCAGGTACTGTCGGAGTTCTCTTACTGTGGATGGTGGTTCTAGTTCGGCGATAGCTGCTACCTTTTCCGGATCCGTGCCTATTCCTTCGCAAGTCACTCGATGACCTAGATACAATAGTTCCATCTTGAAGAATTGGCATTTTTCCGGGTTTAGCTTCAGTTTTGTTTCTTTTAGCCGCCGGAACACTTCTCTCAGGTCCCCCATCACTATGGGGGAGCTATATGGACTCTTTGAGTACTCTATGAACCCCATCTGAAGGAGCTCGTCTACCTTTGCGTTCATTTCCCCTTGGATTTTTGGGTTCTTCTGGCAATATCTTTGCTTTATCGGTTTGTCATCCTTCATCGTCATTTGATGCTCAGCCATGTTTGATGTTCCCGTCATGGTGTTGAAGTCTGCCAACTGTGCCTCCAGGAATTTTGTTGTGTCGTCATTCTCGCTTGCCTGTTGAACGACTGGCACCGATAGTTTTTCCTCGAGTCGTCCTTTGTGTCGTCCCCTGGCCGGTATTATGATTTCGTGTCCAGCGCATTTTATCTCGGTTCTGACTTGTGTTAGAAAGTTCCCACCCAACACCAATGAATCCACTACTCCTGGTAGGATCAACAGGCTCATAGCCAGTCTTTTGTTCCCGAATTCGACTTCCACCCCGAGCTGTGCGTTGATTCTGCCGCATCTTCCGTCTGCCAACCTAACTTGCCGTCTTGTCCTCGTGATTTTTCCGAGGGCACCCAGGTTGCCCGCCAGTTCCTCGCTTATGAAGCTCGCTGTTGCCCCGGTGTCGATTGTGGCTTTATACGTATCTCCACCAATCGTTACCGCTGCGGACAACTGCTACTCCTCCTCAATCAGCTCGCCTCTCTGCGGCTGAGATCGGTGGCCATTTCCCACTCGCTGGCAGCATTCTACGCTCCTGACACCCACTTTGCCGAACACACAGCAGAACAGTAAGCGTTGGTTTCGGCAGCCGCGTTCCCAGTGTCCGGGTCTGTGATGTGGGTACTCACTCGTGGCCTCTGAGTGGTGTTTGGTGGCCTCCATGCGGTTTGGGTTGGCTGTCTCTGGCTCTGGTGTTGTGTCCATTGGCCCTCATAGGCTGTGTAGGTTGCCTGATGCCGTTGGCCTTGCTGTGGTGGTGTCCGTTGGCCGTTATTCGGGGCGTTGGTTGGCTGCAGTTGATGGATCTGTTGTGTTGGTGTGCGCTGCTGGTTTCCTCGAGGTTCCTGGTCGCCGATGTCCTCGCACCTCCTGCACATAGCTTGCGCGGGGGCTGCCGATTTTGTTCTAGTGAACTGGTTCTCCCGAGCAAAGGCTTCCCGCTCCTTCTCCAGTTCCTCGTATTCATCGGCTAGGATCATCAGCGTGTCCAAGTCCGATACACTGTAGGCCCTGAGAAAAATTTTAAGATTCGGCGTGCAGTTTTCTTTTAAGGTGCTGAGTGTTTCTTTTGTAGAATATTCAAGCGGCCTCATCAGCGTCAGCATGTCGATCATGTAGTCCTTGAACGACTCGCCGTAGCCCTGCTTTCGTTTCTTGGGAGGAGGACGCGAACGCGGCGGAGGAGCCACGGATCTACGAGGAGGCACCGCGCGTGAGCCCAAGGGATCCAAGGGTCCGAGGGAGATCAGTGGCAGGAGGGACGCCGAGCACCAAATCGACGACGCCAGCACCGGCGTCGACAGAGTCATGGGCTCCGCCAACGCCAAGCACCGGCCCGACGACACCGGCATCACCACACCGAGGAGCAGCCACGAAGGACGCGACGAGGCGAGACGGTCCGCTCGAGAGGGGCCCGTGGATTTGGCCGGAACCGCTGGCCTGTCGTCGGCCGCCGTTCAAGAGGCAGCATTCCGCGCCGGAGGGCGTCCCAGAGATCAGGCCGAAACTGATGCGGCAAACGTCGGCACCAGAAGGGCAGCGATGGCGGGAGCTCCTACCCAAAGAATGGCCCGAAGGTGTCGCGCAGGCTCAAGCGGTGAAGGAGGCCCGCATCCTGGGCGGAAGGCGCAGCGTGCGCATAAGATTGGACGGGCGCGCGTTCCGAGTAAGAATTGGGCTCGCGGGCCTGAGGGTGTTCGAGGAGCAGCGGCCAAGAATAATTAAACAAACGAAGCACAAACACGAAACGGCATAGATCGGGGGTGACGCGGCTGAAAACAGGGGGGTGAAGAAAAGGGGCATACATGTCGGCATCACATCTAAAAAGAAAAAGAAAGGGGAATGAAAATTAGCCGGTGGAACCTGAAAACAAACACCCCAATACTCACCTGTTGCCTCGGTTGAAATGCCAATGTTGGGGCGATGTTGCCAGCACAAAACCCAGAGCCATTGGGGCACTATCCAAGGGCAGATGGAGGGCGAAGGAGTGCTAGAAAGGAGAGAGAAGGATGAGAGAGAAAGGCAACAAAAGAAAGTTGAAGAAACTTACCGAGTAAAAATCCAGAATCACCATGGACTAGGGACGGGGCGCCTCGATAAGGCGGTCGATTGGCACTGGACGATAGTGCGATCGATGGGCACACGAAAATGGAAAAATCATGGTGAATATCGCAGCGAGCAAGTGGCAACGCCGCCCCAGCGATATCGATATCAGATGGATGTCGATAGCTGGGTTATCGATATCGGATGCCCAGTGTGACCAGATGGGAAAACCAGCGCGGGAAATTTGAACGCAGGTCCGCTGGGTTATCGATAGCTGATGTTTATCGGGGCCCAGTGGGACCAGATGGAAGATCGGCGCGGGAGTTTCCAAATTGCTGCAGAGATGCCGATTTGCGCCGTAGAAACTCTCGGAGTTGAAAGCGTCAAGGAAGCGTCGAGGGAGCAACGATGGAGCAACGAGGGAGCGCCGAGGGAATCAGCAGAAGCACCGCAAGGACTCAATGGCTAGGATACACTAGGAAACGCCGGAGAGTAGGAACGAGTCTTCTTAAAAATTTCCCGAAGTAAGGGGGGAATGTGAGGAGTTGAATAACTCCCCACAAATAAAACAGCAATAATTGCGGATGGCCGGCCGCTTACCAGTTACGGCGAATTAGCGTAGTAGCGGCGCGGCGAAGAGAGAATGGAGAGAAACTCACAAATAGACAGTTGGAGACCGGGGAGCGGAGAAAGAGAGTTTGGAGACCGATAAGTGTAAAGTGAGAGTTTGGAGACTTCGAGGTTGAGAGAGAGAACTCTCACAAAGAGAGTTTGGAGAGTCATGGCGGAGAGTGAGAGAGTGGAGACTTGGCGGGCAGAGCCAGAGTGCCGTGTGCAAAAGGGAAATAACGGAACTGCACCGGACTTTGGACTCTGCCGTGAACTTTGGATCAGGAGGACAAGTACCACATCTCAGCAACGGAGCGGCACAAAGGCGTGCCACATGCAGCCAAGGAATCAGCGGGACGGCAGCAGCACGCAGAACAACAATTTAAGGCCGTGCGTGAAGGACAAGAGGGTCAAATAGGGAGCACGGACTTTGGACCCGGAGTGGAGAGATGCCGCTGGCAGAGCGCAAGAGGGAAATAACGGTACCCGGGGCCCTATATAAAGCCACCGGGCGCTGGCAGCTGGATCAGTCGATCACGAAGAGTCAATCTATCAAGATCAGTCCAGTTATCAAAGTGAACAAGTCAGCCAGTACAGTGAACTACAAGTGAACAGCAACAAATCGAATCGCCGAAAGCAGCGCCGTGGGAGCCTACAAGGAGCAAGATCGCTACGTCGAGACGTTCGGGATTGGATCACCAGGAATCTCCGAATTGAGACACAGGTAGCTGAGGTCCAGAGGGCGTCACACGGCTAGGTCAAGGCGATCCGTTTTTCATTCCTGTCTCAGCTAAATCGTCGCATCTAGCATGGAGCGTCGAACAGAGTTTGAGCGGTGAAAGCCTGCGACAATAAATCGTGAGCTTGGGGAGATACCTATCAGCCAGAAGGGAGATCGGTCAATCGTCTGTGGTCTCGAGTGGAGAACTCCAAGAGAGCCCTACGGTTTGAGTCGTGTAGTCCCGGATCGGGGTACGACCAAGACCCCGAGTACCAGAAGCCACGCTACGTCAAGCCACGCAGCCACACACCACGACAGATCGAGCTACGAGGAAACGTCAGGGACGATAAGCCAAAGGGTGAAGCTAGGGCGGAACGTTCGTTTGCACTAGGCGTAGAAGCGAAGTGAAGCGCTCGGCAGTATCCCTGCGTAACTTGGACTGCCAACGCGATCTGAGTGGAACACTAGTGGGACCATCCGGGACAGAGCAAGGGACAGGCGGTGGTGTATCGAAAGGAGACGAGCATCTCCAGGGAGCTTCAAGGATCTACAGGGAGCTTCAGAGATCGTCGAGGGAGCTACAGAACCGGATCACTCAGTCCACGAGGAAAGCCCGGGTCGGCAAGGCGGCTAGGAGGCGTCGACAACCACGAGCGGCCGTATCAAGATCACTGTACTGTTACACCCGTAATAAACCCACTAAGAACCCGTGAATTCTGTGCTTTCTCACTGATCTACTGGGCGGTCACGTTTATATAAATTTGGTGGGACGAACACACAACTATACTGAGCTAGCCGCACGAATCTCGTAGCGAGCAGACATATATAATCAGTTCGTTACAGCCTTCTCCTCAGATTATAATGCCTGGCTTGATCCTGGGAGGCTCTTTCCAGATTTGAGTTTGTTGGCATTTTCGTCCGGGGCTTCGGTCGCTCGTCCGGTCCCCAAGTTTTCTCGATCGTATAAGCCGCTCGGTAGTCTGGGCTCTTTGCCTTGGGTAAGAAACGCCGGGGTGTAGCCAGTGGATTCCGAAACGGTGGTGCTTACTGCAAGCATGATTTCCGGCCATTTCTCGTCCCAGTTTCTTTGGTCCTGCCCGGCGAACTGCGCAATCATTGTTTTCACCGTCCTATTCGCTCGCTCGGTCGTGTTCTCCTGCGGGGTGTATGGGGCTGTGAACTGCTGCTTGATACCCATATCGGTTAGGAAACCCTTGAAGATTGGGCTGGCAAACTGTACTCCGCTGTCCGTAATGACCACCTTCGGGACCTCATATCTTGCGATTATTCGTTCTCTGAAAGCTTTCTTTAGTGATTCGGCCGTGGCGCTGCGCAGTGGTAACAACTCAGTCCACTTGGAGAACCGGTCTATCAGTACTATCTGCATTTGATTGCCGTGCTTTGAACGCGGCAGGGGTCCGACGACCTGGCACCTGCCTTAGCATTTTGCCAGCCGCCTGCATTTGATTCGGATTAAATCTCATGCATATCTCGCATCTTCTCACATGGGCTCGGGCGTCTCTGTGCATACCTGGACAATAATATCGGGCTGCCAGACGTGCTATCGTCCTTCGGCTTGCCACGTGGCCAGCTGACGGTGAGACGTGGTTTTCTTTTAGCACCGTTTCCCGTAGAGCTTTCGGGACGCACATCATCCACGTTTTGACGTCCTCGCTGCCTGCTCTGCGTGGTATATTTCGATATAAAGTGTCGCCTTCCATCACGTAGTCCGGATACTTTTGCGGTTGGGTCTTTGTCTTTTCGCACATTTCCGTAATCCAGCTGCATGCAGCAGAAGCTTCCGCCGCCGATGTTTCCTTGATGCCTCGAAGCGGCTCTGGTAGTGGCTGCCTTGAAAGGGCGTCCGCCACCACGTTGAGCTGTCCTTTCATGTACGCCATCTGGCGATCCTTCCTGATGGGCTTTCAATGCTGTTGAGCCACTTTAGATCCATATGGTAATGGTAACCTTCCAGATATTGTTTTAACTTTCGGATCGCCCAGATGATTGCCAAGCACTCCTTCTCAGTTGTCGAGTAATTCTCCTCGGCGCCGTTGACCGTTCGGCTTGAGTAAGAGATTACCTTTTCACCTTTCTCCGTTTCCTGGGTCAGTATTGCCCCGATGCCGTAGTCGCTCGCGTCCGTTTGCAGGGTGAACGGTTTGTCGAAGTCCGGGAACGACAGTACGGGGTCTGCAACGAGTCTTGCCTTGACCTCTTCGAATGCCTTCTGATGTTCCAGTGTCCACACCCACTTGTTGCTCTTGCGTAGCAAATCGTTGAGTGGTTTGCCTATTTTCGCGAAATCAGGTACAAATCGGCGGTACCACGAAGCAATTTTGTTGTGTCGTCATTCTCGCTTGCCTGTTGAACGACTGGCACCGATAGTTTTTCCTCGAGTCGTCCTTTGTGTCGTCCCCTGGCCGGTATTATGATTTCGTGTCCAGCGCATTTTATCTCGGTTCCGACTTGTGTTAGAAAGTTCCCACCCAACACCAATGAATCCACTACTCCTGGTAGGATCAACAGGCTCATAGCCAGTCTTTTGTTCCCGAATTCGACTTCCGTCCCGAGCTGTGCGTTGATTCTGCCGCATCTTCCGTCTGCCAACCTAACTTGCCGTCTTGTCCTCGTGATTTTTCCGAGGGCACCCAGGTTGCCCGCCAGTTCCTCGCTTATGAAGCTCGCTGTTGCCCCGGTGTCGATTGTGGCTTTATACGTGTCTCCATCAATCGTTACCGCTGCGGACAACTGCTACTCCTCCTCAATCAGCTCGCCTCTCTGCGGCTGAGATCGCTGGCCATTTCCCACTCGCTGGCAGCATTCTACGGTCCTGACACCCACTTTGCCGAACACACAGCAGAACAGTAAGCGTTGGTTTCGGCAGCCGCGTTCCCAGTGTCCGGGTCTGTGATGTGGGTACTCACTCGTGGCCTCTGAGTGGTGTTTGGTGGCCTCCATGCGGTTTGGGTTGGCTGTCTCTGGCTCTGGTGTTGTGTCCATTGGCCCTCATAGGCTGTGTAGGTTGCCTGATGCCGTTGGCCTTGCTGGTGGTGGTGTCCGTTGGCCGTTATTCGGGGCGTTGGTTGGCTGCAGTTGATGGATCTGTTGTGTTGGTGTGCGCTGCTGGTTTCCTCGAGGTTCCTGGTCGCCGATGTCCTCGCACCTCCTGCACATAGCTTGCGCGGGGGCTGCCGATTTTATTCTAGTGAACTGGTTCTCCCGAGCAAAGGCTTCCCGCTCCTTCTCCAGTTCCTCGTATTCATCGGCTAGGATCATCAGCGTGTCCAAGTCCGATACACTGTAGGCCCTGAGAAAAATTTTAAGATTCGGCGTGCAGTTTTCTTTTATGGTGCTGAGTGAAAGGGTTCCAATTCGCCAACTGATCCGCAAGGAATCAAAGAGGCTCGAAGGACCAAAATGAAGGGTTTCCAATTCGCCAACTGATCCGCAAGGAATCAAGGAGGCTCGAAGGACCAAAATGAATGGGATTCCTGTAATAAGGAAAACAACCTTCACGTTTGAGTTCTGTATAAAAACTGATTTTATTTTTCTAAGTCTTCGCTTACGTAACTAACATGAAATCTTATGATATACTTATCTATGGTCTACGCAGAGACCACATCTGTTTTGCCTTATCAACGGCCACCCGCAAGGCGACCCTTTGTACAGTGTGAGAACTATATTTATGGTCAGGCTCAAGTGGCCTGTACTTAAGATTACAATTGTTCCGCACTGCACCCTTGTAGGTTTAAAATTACAGATAATTATTTACGGCTCTAGATAGATTTACATATTGACATTGACAGAGCTCGTAAAATCTTTATGACAATTAGTGTTCATCTTGAACACTGAGTGTTTTTTTTGTAGAATATTCAATCGGCCTCATCAGCGTCAGCATGTCGATCATGTAGTCCTTGAACGACTGGCCGTAGCCCTTCTTTCGTTTCTTGACCTGATCCGAAAGCTTGGAGAAAAAGTCTCTCAGCAGGAAATAGGTGTAAAATCTCTCGATGAATTCCGCCCAGGTTCGCCACTATTTGTTGTTGGAGATGAACCACTTCAATGGCCTCCCTTTAAGTAATTCTGGCATGGCTCGGGGAATCCAAATCCAGGTGTGTGTTTGCGGACCACTTCCCTTGCTCTAGAAACTCGAACGGTTTCTCAATGCCGTCGAATCTGAAGGACCATTCGCGGACTTGTTTCGCGACCCTGGCATAGTCTGGCTGGTTGGGTGTCGGTATCTGTGCTGTGGTTTTACTCTCCTAGCTTGGCTCTCTCTTTTGACTTTCCTTTTGCATGTTGTCGACGCTCAGACTTGCCACTAGGTCTTCTCCTTCGGCGGTTGTCAGCGTGATGCTTGGGCTTGTTTTCTCCGGGTATGCTGCCTTCAGCTCGATCCAGATACCGGCAAGTTTCGGGTCGTTCTCAGTCTCCGAATAGTAGTCTGACAGTGCCCATCTCTTGTCGTCTGTTTTGCCTGTTTAACCTCTCTGCGACGTAGACGAAGTCCTCGGTCTTAAGGCGGTAAATCCACTTCTTTCTCATTCTGCTTTAAGTCGCTTTTACTGCTGGGACAATCACGTTTTGGGCGACAGATGTAACGAACTGATTTATTAGGTCTGCTCGCTACGAGATTCGTGCGGCTAGCTCAGTATAGTTGTGTGTTCGTCCCACCAAATTTATATAGTTCGATCGTAGTTCGATCTGTCATGATACGTTGCTGGCTTGCTGCTGACGATTTCCTTGGCTCTGCTCCTGGATATGCTGGCTGCGCTGCTGGACGTAGCGTGGCTTCTGGTACTCGGGGTCTTGGTACGCCGATCCGGGACTGCACGAGTCAAAACCGTAGGGATCTTCTGGAGTTCTCCACTCGAGACCACTAACGATCGACCGATCTCCCTTCTGGCTGATCGCGCCAGGACCTACTTGGGCAAGGTACAATGGGTCTAAATAGGTTTCTCCCCGAGCTCACGATTTCTTGTCGCAGGCTTTCACCGCTCAAACTCTGACCGACTCTCCAGGCGAGATGCGAGGATTTAGTTGAGACAGAAATGAAAAGGGATCTTGAAATAAAAAGGGCCTTGACCTAGCCTTGATGCCCTCTGGACCTCAGCTACCTGTGTCTCAATTCGGAAATTCCTGGTGATCCAATCCCGAACGTCTCGACGTAGCGATCTTACTCCTTGTAGGATCCCACGGCGCTGCTTCCGGCGACTCTTGATCCAGCTGCCAGCGCGCGGCAGCTGTATATAGGGCTTCCGGGAACCGTTATTTCCCTTTTGCGTTTTACCCGCTGAATCTCTCCACTTCAGGTCCAAAGTCGGTGGTTCCTGCTTGACCCTCTTGTCCTTCACGCACGGCCTTAAATTGTTGTTCTGCGTGTTGCTGCCGTCCCGCTGATTCTTATGGTGCATGTGGCACGCCTGTGTGCCGCTCCGTTGCTGAGATGTGGCACTTGTCCTCCTGGTCCAAAGATCACGGCAGAGTCCAAAGTTCGGTGCAGTTCCGTTATTTCCTTTTGCTCACGGCACTCTGGTTCTGTCTGCAAAGTCTCCACTCTCTCACTCTCCGCAACTAACTCTCCAAACTCTCTTTGTCAGAGTTCTCTCTCTCAACCTCGAAGTCTCCAATATCTCACTCTACACTTCTCGGTCTCCAAACTCTCTCTCTCTGCTCTTCGATCTCCAAACTCTCTATTTGAGAGTTTCTCTCCATTTGCCCTTCGCCGCGCCGCTCCTACGCGAATTCGCTGCGTAACTGGTAAACGGCCGGCCATCTGTTGTCATTGCTGCTTATATTTGTGTGAGTTATTCAACTCCTCACAATACCTTCAGTCGCCAAAATTTGTGTGGAGTTCTAAAACTCCCCACAAATCTCGAGTCAGGAGAGCCCCTAGCAACAGCGAAGGCAGCGAGAATGCTGCAGAATTCGAGGGCATCTAGGTTCACCGGATAATACTGGACCTTGGACCCGGCCAAAGCGGGCAGACCGTGAAATAACGGTGCCGCGCTGGACCTTAGACCCACGCCGCCAAAGGGCAATGAGGATGCACCGTGAATTAACGGGACATCTTAGATCTTGGACCCGATGCGTGCCGTGTGCAAAGGGAACTAACGGGACACAATTGGACATTGGACCCTAGCGAGCCGTGTGCAAAAGGGGAAATAACGGGACCCCGCCGCTGCCTATAAAAGGGACGGCGCAGGCGCAGCTCGAGGCAGTCAATTGGAGTTCGCGAGACAGTCAGTGCAGTAAGCGCCGCAGTTCATGCAGCCAGGTGGCTCGGGACGTGTCGGTCGGAAGACGCGACGCTGACAGCCGGAGTACAGGAGACAGTCAACCAAGATACGCTAGCGGAAGTACAAGTGCAACAAGTTCAACAAGAGATCAAGAATACAAGTGCGATGATTTAATCGAGTGCGTGGCCGTGAGAGTACCGTTAAAACCCAGATCAAGGTACCAGAGTCAAGACGCTAGGCCAAGGCTGAGACTGCTAGGGTGAGATCTGTAGGACGCAGAGATTGGATTGGAGACGAGTGAAGGACAGGAGCAGAGCAGAGTCGAGAGAAGGACAGGAGCAGGACGAGAAAAGGACGAGCTACCGGCAAGGTGAGCGTGGATCAAGAGTTTGTGCCAGGCGTCGGGGTTTCGGTGGACTGACGACAAGGCTGAATCCTCAGATTTTACCTGTCGGAACACTTGTTTCTCGGGCTAGAGCCAGACCGACCTCAGGGAACACGGCGACACAGGCGATCTCAAGATTATTCTGGTCGGAACCCTAAAGGAAGGTTGTGCAGACCTTTTGAATCCTACAAGCCGGGTGGAACTGGAGAGACGCCGTTGGGAGGGATAAGAGCAGCGACGCCGTAAAGGATCGCCGCCGAGAATCGCACACAGTGATCTTGAGCCGAGGAAGGGACGACGCCGACCAGGCGAGCCGCAACATCCAGCTGACGAAGAAACCAATTCCAGCGAAAAGTAAAACTAAATATAGTTTTCCGATTTGTCCCAATCGGATATACCAATACAAATTTGGTGGGACGAACACACAATGTCTCTGAGCTAGTCGCGGCGTTTACGTAGCGAGAGAACAGTTAAAAACAAATTTTCTACAATGATATTTACCATATTATAAAAAATATCTGATTATAACGTGATTACACCAAATCCATCTCCAGCGATAAGCCTTTCCAGCATTTGCATTATTTCCCTTTCAGCAGCGCTTATTCGCACCCAACGTCGGCTGACATCCATTAAATAATATAAATAAATACATATTGTGTGCAGGCCGTGATGGTGTGATATATATATATTTTTTTTTCCTATTCGTAGCGTTCATTTTCGTAGCTCAGCAAACAACTACAGAACATTTTTTCCGAACTATGTTTTTTTTTCGCGTCGCTCCACTATTAGGATTTTTGATATTTTGGGGTCGCACCTGTATCTTCCGCAAGTAATCGATTTCGTCGTTCCTTTTCCTTTGGAATCCAATCCGGTGATCCGCAACTGTGTGACTACAGCCCAAGTCCGACTTTTTCGGGCGTTTCTAATTTTTACAAAGCCAACAAGGGTTGCCCAGTTAATATGATTTCTAGAATGCCAGGAGGAGACAACACAAAGTTATCGGTTCCGCCTGCAAATAAGATGCGATCGCTATCCGCATCTCCTCGCGCGCGCACAGCAAGCCCAGTAGCCCCAAAATCGATAACGAAGGGAAAGAGCGAAACTTCATTAGCCACCCAAGGAGGCGACCAGAAGCTGTCTGTTCCTACGAGCGCGCACGCAAGCCCAATAGCCCCAAAATCTATAACGAAGGCAAAGAGCGAAACTTCATTAGCCACCCAAGGAGGTGACATGAAGCTGTCTGTTCCTACGAGCAATCAGAAACTATCGTCTCTGAGTCCGCTCACGCCTAAAGTTAGGCCACAAATCCCGACCAAGTCCGTAAAGTCGCTAGCAACTCGTTTCTTAGGCAAAAATGAGTAACGAAATCGCAATTGCAGCCATCGCGCGGTTCATCACGGTGCCCGACCGTATGAACCATTTCAGGGCGACGATTGAAACTCCAGGGCCGTTACCTCCGTCTGTCCACACCTGCCAAGTCCGTAAGGAACAAGTCCGCTCACTCTGGGACAGGCGAGATGCGAGGATTTAATTGAGACAGAAATGAAAACGGATCGCCTTGACCTAGCCGTGTGTTGCCCTCTGGACCTCAGCTACCTGTGTCTCAATTCGGAGATTCCTGGTGATCCAATCCCGAACGTCTCGACGTAGCGATCTTACTCCTTGTAGGATCCCACGGCGCTGCTTCCGGCGACTCGACTTGTTGTTGTTTACTTGTAGTTCACTGTACTGGCTGACTTGTTTACTATGATATCTTGACTGATCTTGATAGATTGACTCCTCGTGATAGACTGATCCAGCTGCCAGCGCGCGGCGGCTGTATATAGGGCTTCCGGGAACCGTTATTTCCATTTTGCGCTCTACCCGCTGAATCTCTTCACTTCAGGTCCAAAGTCCGTGGTTCCTGCTTGACCCACTTGTCTTTCACGCACGGCCTTAAATGGTAGTTCTCCGTGTTGTTGCAGTCCCGCTGATTCTTATGGTGCATGTGGCACGCCTGTGTGCCGCTTCGTTGCTGAGACGTGGCACTTGTCCTCCTGGTCCAAAGTTCACGGCAGAGTCCAAAGTCCGGTGCAGTTCCGTTATTTCCTTTCGCACACAGCACTCTGGCTCTGTCTGCAAAGTCTCCACTCTCTCACTCTCCGCAACTAACTCTCCAAACTCTCTTTGTCAGAGTTCTATCTCTCAACATCGAAGTCTCCAAACTCTCTCTCTCCGCTTCTCGGTCTCCAAACTCTCTCTCTCCGCTTCTTGATCTCCAAACTTTCTATTTGAGAGTTGCTCTTCTCCGCGCCGCTACTACGCGAATTCGCCGCGTAACTGGTAAACGGCCGGCCATCTGTTGTCATTGCTGCTTATATTTGTGGGGAGTTAATCAACTCTTCACATTCCCCCTTTACTTCGGGAAACTTTTGAAACCTCGTTCCTACTCTCCGGCGTTTCCTTGTGTTTGTGCCTACGCGAGTATGGACACACAGACGGGTCTGTAGCTGAACAGTAATACTTCGCACTGCTGGCACGAAGACGCTTTAAACGTATGGAACTTTGTCCTGACTGTCAGTAACGGGCTGAGAACCGTGTTGTCAAGGACGTGGCGAACGGGCTGGAAACCGTGTTGGGCGCGGGTTAAGTGACGGGCTGAGACCGTGTTGGGCGGGGGTAGCGGCAGGACGATCAACGCGGGCGACGGTTGTAGGATTGACTACGACTTGCGGATTACGGGTTGATACGGGACTGTGCTTGAGTTGATTCACGGGACTACGGGGTGCGATGAATTAAGACACTTGATAGAGCTGTTGAGTTTGTAACTGACTTTATTCATATTTTGGTACTAGCTTAAATACTATTCTACCCGGATATGGGCGTATATAACAATATAGGTAATGTGTATCGGTATTGCGCTGACTTTACTGCTTTTGCTGACCCACTGCTGATTCCATGCGTCGGTCAGTAGGTCAGCGCACTACCGGGTTGCTGGATTCTGCTGCGTCTGCACTGCTGCGTGTTGTCGACGATTCTTCTACTGGGCGCCTGGTCGTGGTGCACTGCCGGGTTCATCAACCGGTGAGTGGCTGGATTCTGCTGCGTCTGCACTGCTGCGTTTTGTTGATGATTCTTCTACTGGGCACCTGGTCGTGGTGACTGCCGGCTTCTTTACCCGGTGAGTTGCGGTATGAGTTCCAATGATTATGGCTACATGTTGCCCAACACGACTTCCAACCCAGTTGCATTGGGTGGTCTTCGCTGTTGACCCATGTTGAGCAACCTTGGTTACCAACATTCTCCCCCCCATTGACGGGTACCGTCAATATAAGTGTTGATCAGTGCGGGTGTTAGTTCAGTTGTCATCATGTTACTTGTTCCGACCACCGACTTGGTTGTCCAGTTTGCCTGTGAAAAAACGGCTACACGGCTTACACACGGCGTTCGGCTCCTGTATCCGGCTGGCCCAAAAGTTTGTCGTAGAGGCGTCCAGCTCTGGATCCTCAGCCCCATTGACTTCGTTTGGCGCGACCGGCGATATCCTGCTAACCATGCCGTCCGGCTTCATCCTGAATCCGTTGTTGTAATGGATGATGGATCCGTTCTAGTCTTTCGACGTGCGGTTCTGGCCTTACATCGTAGCTCCAGTCCTACTTTACGTGCTGCTGTTCCTTGGGATGATGATTCCGATTCTATTGATTCTGGAATCGAATGCTGTTCCGACCCTACGTGGTCAGTTATTTAATTATTAAATGTTACTTATTTTTACCGTCACCGTGTGTTGTTCTTTTTTTTTCTCCTTTTTCCTGACTTGGCAATTTTTACGTATAAATTGCGGCTCTGGGTCGTGGCGTTGTTTAGTCTTCAACCATGGTTTTCACTACTCACTCGGAACTCGTTCTGGACATCGATGGATCGCTGACCTCGACTCGGGTCTCAAATCATTGGACCTTACTGGACAATATTCCTGGCTACTTCATAAGGAAACATCATAATACCGTCCTGCTCCGAACTGAGTTTGGACCGATTGTGAACGGGCTACTCTATCCTCCAAACCATATTGTAACGGTTCACCCTGGTTATTTTATCCTCCTTCCTGACAACCGATTTGCTGTTGTCCGGTTGTCTGTCATTGCTGTTTCTTCAACTGGTCCTCCAGTGCCGATTGCTGACGTCTCTGATCTGTATTGTAGCTCCGATGGTGATTCTGGCCACGAGTAACCCTTTACCTCGTCTTTGTTGTTTTTTTTTTTTTTTTTAATAAACGTTCTTAATCTATACTGCTGATTAGTGTGTTTTATTCCAACGTTGTGAGCTGTTTTACTCTGGTCATTGGAATTGGCATGTCATCAACTTGTGTGGCTGTGTTCTCCTGACACTGCACTTTTTTGCTCTTGGCTCGTCGTCTGCATATTATTATCGCTATCAATAATAACACCATTACCGAACCTACGCCAATGGTGATTAGTGTCGGGTACTTTTCAAGCTCCGTCTCTTCGTACTCTGGGTGACTGTTTTCTTGTTCCTGTAAGTGATGGACCTTTTCCTGTAGTTTAAACAGTTTTTTTCTCCGTATCGCTCACATTTGCCGTACTCTGGCGGCTCTGGTTCACTACCCTTATTTGTTCAAAGGGATGTATAAACATCGTTGTCGCTGCTTCTGTTATTGTTGATCTTCCTTCCGGATGGCCTTGCAGCGTGATTATTTGACTTCGAGCAATGCAATCCGTATTAATGGTCAGCTTACCGCTATTGTTGATCTGGATTTGTCCCCGACTTTCGCCACACACATATGTTAGCGTTATTTCATGTGTCGTCGCAAAAATCCATGTGTTTGGGGCGTCGACTGCGTACCATACGCATGATGTGCTGACTTCCTTTGGTACGCATTGTTTGTTTTTCTCACTCTGTATGGCCGGTCCTAACGTTGCTTGCTGTATGTTACACAACATAGGACCGCTCGATAGTCTCGTACACTGTTTTAGCCTTTCCATGGTTATTGCGAAATGTCGGTCTCGATGGTCACTTATCGCTAAATATTCTGTCTCTGTTTTCAACGCTAGTATCTTGTTCTGTCTTACCATTGGAATTGGTGTTAAATGGTAGACGTTGTATTCTTCTTCATCTACTAATGGGATTTTGATGTGAAATACTAAGGAATCGTCTAATTCCTGTACTTCCGTTGTCATCACTGCGTAGATATCGTGAATGGTATCACGTGTGATTGGTAACCGTCTTGAATATTTACCAATTCCTTCTTTAACTGTTCCACGGAGACTAACGCCGGACTAATTATCCCTCCTTTTAGTCCGGTCATAATGTTAATAATCGATGCTTGAGTTCGTTTAATGTGGCCTGCCACCAACGTTAGTTCTGCTGCTATTTGACCCAGATTTCCTGTTTGTATCGCATTTTCCAGTCCTTCAATTTGCGCTTCCATATGGTCTATCCTCTGCTCCATTGCACCGTTACTGGTCCTCATGATATTGATAGTGCTGTCGAGGATTGACGTCTGGTTCCTTAGTAAATGGGTGTTGAAAATTTCCTTGGCCTTGATTTTCTGTAAGACTTCTTCCATCCTTTTTGCGTATTGAGAGTCTAATACTCCAAACAGACCGTTGGCTAGGTTGCCCACCAAGTCCAGAGCACCTCTTCTTTGCCTATGATGCTCAAAAAACTGCTGTGCATCATACAATTCACTAGCCTCCTGCTCGAGCGCGTGTATTATTGTTGGACATGCTTCACTTCTAATACACCATCGAGATAACCCTTTTACGCTGGTCTTAAAGGCTGTGATCTCTTGCGCCAATAGCCGTAAATCGAAGTACGAGATGATTGTCCATTCAGCTGAAGTAAGTGCTATTCTATTGCTTAATTCTATATATGACCCAGTATTGTTGGGTAACGGTACCACCCTCACCGGTGCGTCTGGAACGACTGGGAATAGATGGGTGGTACTTACACAGGCTAGCAAGGTTAGGGCTTGGAACACAGCCTCGGAGATCTTCTGAGTCCGTCTGAAGCTTCTGAATTCTCTTGCTTGTCTACTGGTAATATTGCCAGCCGATGTATCGCTCGGACACATTCTCCTGCTGCTGTCCGCAATCTGGCCACCCTTACGGCTCCATCCTTTCCTTGATGTGCTGCGATGACTCTCCCCAGCGGCCACTGCAGAGGGGATACATTGTCTTCCTTTATGACCACCAAGTCTCCTATTGACACTGCCTTTTCCTTCCTGGTTCATTTTGATCTGTTTTGGAGCTCGTGCAGGTATTCGTGGCTCCAACGTTTCCAAAAGTCTTGTCTGACCTTGTCAATCTGTTTCCACCTAGTCACCTGGCCGGACCGAACTTCTCTGTTATGAATATCTGGAGATGCGGTAAGTGGTCCTCCGATCAGAAAATGTCCTGGTGTCAAAGCTGCCAAGTCCCGGGGGCTGGAAGAAATCGGAGTGAGCGGTCGTGAATTTAATATTGCCTCGATGTCAATGACAACTGTTTCCAGTTCCTCGTAAGTTAAGTCCGCCGTTGATACAGTTCGTATTAGCAAATGCTTGGCTGATTTTACAGCTGCCTCCCAAAGTCCACCAAAATGAGGGGCCCTAGGAGGAATAAATTGAAATTCCGTTCCTAGTTGCGAGCATGTTTTTTTAATTGCTTCTTGCGCTTCTGTTGAGTAAATGCTTGCCTTTATTTCGTATAATTCATTTCTAGCGCCAACAAAATTTGTGGCGTTGTCGCAGTATATTTTTTCGGCTATTCCTCTACGTCCGTTGAATCTTTTGAGTGCTGCAAGGAAAGCTTGAGTGGTTAAATCTGATACCACTTCCAAATGCACTGCCTTGGTGGAAAAACAGCAGAAAATAGCTAGATACACCTTGTGTGGCTTCTTTCCTCTGATTTTGTAGTGAACCCAGAATGGTCCACAATAATCTACTCCGCTGATTCTAAATGGTCTTGAGGCCCTTACTCGATCCCCTGGTAACGGACTCATAATTTGTTTTAATAGTCTTGGCCGGGCCCGACAACAAATAACGCAATGTCGTACGGTTGTTGATGCGAGCTGTTTTCCGTTGATTGTCCAAAATCGTTGCCTTGTAATTGCCAATAAAGCCTGGGGACCGCAGTGCTTGAATTGCTTATGTTTATCTTCAAACATGAGTCGAGTTACCTCATGATTAGCTGGAAGCATCATGGGGTGTTTTTCGTCAAATGTTAAATTTGAGTTCTGCAATCGTCCTCCTACTCGCAACAGATTGTTTTTGTCCAGAAATGGATCCAACGATCGATAAGGTTCTGATACTGCTACACATCCACCCTATTTTAGTTGATTGATTGTTGCCTGGAATCCTATTCCGTGTATTTTTTGCATTATTCGTTGTAGTGCTTGTTCCCGCTCTTTTGTGGTTATTGGTCCTGTTTCTCTTTGCTTTCCCTTTTTACAGTTATTTACAAAACGTAGCAACCATCCCGTGATTGTTATCAATGTATTAAAAGATCCATGATGATTGATTTCATTCGTCCAATCGTTATTTTTCGTGGCTGCCATTACTTGGGTGTTGATGTTTCTTCGCTCGAGGTCTTCGCCATCGAATATCGGCTTGGCTGCTTGCTTCCATGTCTCCTGTTCTGTTGTCAAAAAAAACGGACCACAGAACCAAAAACTTCTATGCCTCAATTGTTGCGCTGAGCATCCTCTGGATACTAGGTCTGCTGGGTTGTCTTCCGATGATACGTGAGTCCAATGACTTGGATTTGTTAGTTCATGAATTCTGGATATTCTATTTGCTACAAATGTGTGAAACGATGATGCTGATGCATTTATCCATGCCAATACTATCGTAGAATCGGTCCAATACTGCACTTTATCAAAACTTATTTGTATATCCCTTTGAATTCTTGCTGCGAGCTCTGCCCCCAACACGGCTGCACATAGCTCTAGTCTCGGTAGTGTCTGTTTTGCTAATGGTGCTACGCGTGATTTTGCGCAGAGAAGATTGCTCACTATTGACCCGTCGACCGTGGTTTTGCGGATGTATGCCGCTGTTCCGTAGGCGACTTCGGATGCATCAGTGAATACGTGAAGTTGTATAGTTTTAGGCTTGTCATCTGGGAATGGGCATCTAGGTAATTCTATGGTTGTTAAAATTTGAGTGTTCTTCCGAAATGCTTGCCAGTGATTCGTATCTTCCTTGTCTAGTGTTGTATCCCAGTCGAGAGCCTTTTGCCATAATTGTTGCATAAATATCTTTGCTGTTGTGGTTATGGGGCAAAGCAATCCTAGTGGATCACATATTTTTGCAAGCTCCGAACAGACAATTCGCTTTGTGACCTTTCCTTCTTCATATGGGGTCACCCGACCTTGAAGTTTGTCTTCCTTGGGGTTCCATATTATTCCCAACGTCCTTATTGTGGCATCGGAAAATTTGCTGAAGTCGAGATCCAGAGCCTGATCATCCTTTGGAATGTTTTTTAGCAATTCTGGATGATTTGAACACCATTTTCGTAACTTCATTTTTGCTTCCCCGAGAATATCGCAGATCTGAGCTTGCTGTTTTATTGCTTCTTCTACTGTGTCTGCCCCGGATAGGCAATCATCTACGTAGAAGTTTTGCTTAATGGCTGTTGCACCTAATAGCTGATTTTTTGGAGCTATTGATGCCAAATGTTGTAAACATTTTGTTGCTAGGTAAGGGGCGCATGCTGTCCCATATGTGACTGTGTTTAACTGAAAATATCGCATTTTTTCGTTTGGTGTCCGTCGCCAAAGGATAAGCTGATACCTTGTCCTTTGGGTGAACCCAAATTTGTCGGTACATTTTTTCGATGTCTGCTGTAAACACAAACCGGTATGTACGAAAACGTAACAGAATTGATAACAGCTCACTTTGTACTGTTGGTCCAACTCTCAGAATGTTGTTTAGACTGTTACCTGTCGAGCTTCGTGCTGAGGCATCAAACACTACTCTTAATTTTGTGGTAGAGCTGTCTGGTTTCAGAACGCAGTGATGGGGAATGAAATAATGGGTGTTTGGAACTCCGGACAGCTGTACCTCTGTCATATGTTTTAAGTGTTCATACTCTTCCATAAAAGCCACGTATCCCTCTCGTGTTGTGGGATCTCGTTGTAGTCGTCATTCTAAACTCTCAAATCTTCTTTGGGCCATGCACAATGATTGCCCCAAAACCTTGGGGTCTTCCGAAAATGGAAGCCTTACCATTAGTCGTTGATCGGCACACAGTTTTACATTTTTCGTAAAATACTCTTCGCAGAGCCGTTCCTGAACTGTTAATGGCTGTAGTTCAGTAGTAAAGGTGTCTAGTTTCCAAAGTTTTTCCAGTGTTGACGAAGGATCTTCCTCTTTATTTACGGTGAGATTTCCTGTCACGGCTGTTGTGTATGGTTGTTTGATCGGGCCCATGACAATCCATCCAAGGGCGGTTTCCATTAAACGTGGCTTCTCTTTTCCTAAGTTGATAATACCACCCTTTAATATTCGAGTAAAAACTTCGGCGCTGAGGATCAAGTCTATGCTCCCTGGTTGTCGAAAGTCAGGGTCAGCCAATACTAGACCGTCGAGGATGTTCAGTGTTTCCCTTATTGGTTCGGGCGGTTGATTGTCCATTACGTGTGGTAAGATTATTACGTCGATGTCCATCTGAAACCTTGATGTTACTGAAGAAATTCGTAGTCGGGCCTGTTCTGAGGCATTTTGAATGTATCCACCGACCCCATGGAAGTTGACTGATGTTTTCGTGATGTTTAACGCCAGTCTGTCTGCCATTTTTCTGGATATATGATTCAGTTGAGACCCAGAATCAAGTAATGTGCGGCATTGTTCCTGTCGGGTGGAGAGTCCTTGTACTGCAACTGTGGCTGTGGCCAACAATACGTAGCCCTTTTGTGTTTGTTGACACGACATGGTTGTAACCCAGTTGTTGCTGGTCTGTTGGTGATTTGAAGGTTGTTCCTCCTGATGTTGAGGTAGTTGGTTCTGGGTGGTTACGACTGACACCTGTGCTGAAGATTCTTGATGTATGTGCAGCGTTGAATGGTGTCTTTGACGGCAGAACCGACAAGTTTGTGGGGATGGACAGTTGCTAGTCTTGTGATAGGTTGACAGGCAATTGACACAACCTGCCATTGATATTATTGTCTGGCGTCGTTTTTCTGCATCCATCTTGCGAAATTTGGGACACGACAGTGGGCGATGTGTCTCGTGGGTTGGTTTGTCTTGAATGAAGTAATGGTTGAGCGTCCAGTGTTTCCAGCATTCCGGATCGCCGTTCGAGAAAGGATAAAACACTTTCTAGTACTGGCACTTCAGTAGGTGAGTTGGCTGAATCTTCGAGTGCAGCTAGAGTGTGTTGATCGAGCTTTCGACGCACTAAAAACCCGATTATTGGATCCCAATCCTTTGTGGAGATGTTCAAGTTTTTTAGTGTACTCATCGCATTTTTAATTGTGTCATGAAGTGCTCGTAACTGACGCGCTGAACCATCTATTGGTTTGTAATCAAACATTTTTGCAATGGCTGCGAATACCAGTATCTTTCCGTTTTGATATCTGGCCTTCAGTCGTTGCCAGGTGTCGTCATATCCATCTTGTGAGAAAGCTGTATCTGTTAAAACATTCCTTGCTTCGCTACTAAGAGAGTTCTGGAGAATGTGTAGCTTCTGGCTGGCGGAATATGCCTTATTGTGAACTAACTCTACAAATAAGTCATGGAATCGGGGCCAGTCTAGATATTCGCCATTAAATTCCGGAATCTTGATTGGAGGGTTATTTCATATTCTTCGTATAATGCCCTGAACCGAGTTATTTCTGCTTTGGCAACATCCACTGCTCCAGGTATGTTGTCGACTTCATCATGGGCTTGTCTCAATACTTCCCATTGAAGCTCCAGATGTCGTTGTAGCGCTGGAGTGATTGTTTGTGCTGTTGATGCTAGAATTAGAGACGATTCTAATTCGTTGCAGCGTCTCTGTAGTTGTCGAATAGCCAAGTCCATTGCTGAGTTAGTGATTGGGGCCGTACTGCGCTTGACTTCCGGATCCTTTACATTGTTCTGAGTTCGTCGCGGGGCCTTTTGAGGACCACTTCCTGAGGGGATGTTGTCTCTAAATAAATTCTGATACTTTCTACCAGCTCCTTTAATGCCGTTAATCTTGAGGCATATTCTTCACCGGTAGGTAATGCGGCCTTTTCGACCTCTTCATCTAGGTCACAGAACTGTTGCCAGAGATCGTTCAGCTGGTGTAGTCGACCAGAATAATAGCCGTCTCGTCGGCGTCGTTCGGCTGAATCCTTGCCATAATTCTTGATGATTTGTTGGATCTGACCTTGCAACTCATTTTGATCGGCAAGTAGCCGATTATGTAAGTCGACTCTATTCTGACTTGTTTCTTCGATAAAGGAAGTTGACATGATCTGCTTTTGTACGTCACTGATCTGATGGCTTGGACTATTGTGTCTATGCGGATATTAACAGGAGAATAATTCTTAGCTGTTAAGATCTGCTTGATATTTTCCTAACGGAAGGCGGTCGAAGATTGTGATCCTTTGTTGGTAAAGGATCACGTCGGGGTCACCAATGTTTGTGCCTTCGCGAGTATGGACACACAGACGGGTCTGTAGCCGAACAGTAGTACTTCGCACTGCTGGCACGAAGACGCTTTAAACGTATGGAACTTTGTCCTGACTGTCAGTAACGGGCTGAGAACCGTGTTGTCAAGGACGTGGCTGGGCGTGGTTTAAGTGACGGGCTGAGACCTTGTTGGGCGGGGGTAACGGCAGGACGATCAACGCGGGCGACGGTTGTAGGATTGACTACGACTTGCGGATTACGGGTTGATACGGGACTGCGCTTGAGTTGACTCACGGGACTACGGGGTGCGATGAATTAAGACACTTGATAGAGCTGTTGAATTTGTAACTAACTTTATTCATATTTTGGTACTAGCTTAAATACTATTCTACCCGGATATGGGCGTACATAACAATATAGGTAATGTGTATCGGTATTGCGCTGACTTTACTGCTTTTGCTGACCCACTGCTGATTCCATGCGTCGGTCAGTAGGTCAGCGCACTACCGGGTTGCTGGATTCTGCTGCGTCTGCACTGCTGCGTGTTGTCGACGATTCTTCTACTGGGCGCCTGGTCGTGGTGCACTGCCGGGTTCCTCAACCGGTGAGTGGCTGGATTCTGCTGCGTCTGCACTGCTGCGTTTTGTTGATGATTCTTCTACTGGGCGCCTGGTCGTGGTGACTGCCGGGTTCCTTACCCGGTGAGTTGCGGTATGAGTTCCAATGATTATGGCTACATGTTGCCCAACACGACTTCCAACCCAGTTGCGTTGGGTGGTCTTCGTTGTTGACCCATGTTGAGCAACCTTGGTTACCAACACCTTGCGTATTATATCCTTTGAGTCTTCGCGATGATCGTGTTGATTCCCTCGGCGCTCCCTGGTTGCTCCCCTTTAAACTCCGAGAGTTTCTACGGCGCAGGTCGGCATCTTTTCAGCAAAATTTGAAACTCCCGCGCCGGTCATCCATCTGGTCCCACTGGGCATCGATACCTATCAGCTATCGATAACCCAACGGGCCTTCGTTCAAGTTTCCCGGGCTGTTTTTCCGGCTGGTCACACTGGATATCAGATATCGATAGCCCAGCTGAATTCCCCATGATATCGACTTTCGTGAGCCATCGATATCGCTGGGGCGGCGTTGCCACTTGATCGCTGCGATATTGACCATGAACGATATTTCCATTTTCCATCCGCTATCGCACTATCGTCCCTAGTTCATGGTGATTTTGCATTTTCTCGGGTAAGTTTCTTTAAATTTCTTAATCCCTTTCTCTCTCATCATTCTCTCTTCTTTCCAGCACTCCTTTGCCCTTCATTTTCCCGCGGCTAGTGGCTCTTGGTTTTGTGCTGGCAACATTGCCCTAACATTGGCATCGCAACCGAGGTAACAGGTGAGTATTGGGGTGTTTGTTTTCACGGCTCCACCGGCTAATTTTCATTCTTTTCTTACAGATGTGATGCCGACATGTATGTCCCCTTATTTATTTATTGCCGCTGCTCTTCGAACACCTCAGGCCCGCGTGCCCAATTCTACCCCGGAACGCGCGCCCGTTTAGCTTCATGCGCACGCTGCGCCTGCCGTTCAGGACGCGGGCCTCCTTCACCGCTTGGGCCTGCGCGATGCCTTCGGGCCATTCGTCTGTCGGAAGCTGCCCTTCTGGTGTCGACGTCTGCCGCATCAGTTTCGGCCTCGCGACCTCCTGGACGCCCTCCGGCGCGGAATGCTGCCTTTTGAATGGTGGTCGCCGCCAGCGGTTCCGGCCAAAACCACGGGCCCCTCTCGAGCGGCTCGTCTTGCTTCGTCGCGTCCTTTGTGGCTGCTCCTGGGCTCGGTGACGCTGGTGTCGTTGGCCCGGTTCTTGGCGTTGACGGGGCTCAGGACTCTGCCGACGCTGGTGCTGGCGTCGTCGATCCGGTGCTCGGCGTCACTCCTGCCTCCGATCTACCTCGGATCCTCGGATCCCTTGGGCTTACGCGCGGTGCCTCCTCGTAGATTCGTGGCTCCTCCGCCGCATTCGCGTCCTCCTCCCAGACCCGTGGCTCCTCCATTGCCGTCACTTCCTCCGCGGGTCCCTCTGGCTACGTCCACGTTATGGTTTGCTGCCGCCACCGCTGTCCTTCTGCCACAAATTACCGCGATCTGTGGCTCACATGCGCCGCCGGAATGTGCGTGCGGATGTGGTGATCTACCGGAGTCGATCGATGCTGCTGCGGTTTTGGAGGCTCGGGTTGCGGTGGCTGCCGCATCTCGGGTTGCGGTGGCTGCGGCATCTTGGGCTGCTGTGGCTGCGATAGGACGAACCTTGGCGTGGGTGGTCGTGCTGGCCTCCACTTGGGTGACCCCACGTATCGCGGCGTCGGAGGAATTTTCGGTAACCACCGCGGTGGAGACGGCGCCCACTCTCCTGCTACCTCGGGCTGCGGGATGCAGGGCTCGGGCATGTACCCCGGCGTCGGAGGGTACCCCGGATTCTCCCACAGCTGCCGCTCTTCTTCTTCAGCCGCTCGCAATTGGGCTTGCCATTCCGGCGACTCCTCCATCTGCTGCCGCTGCTGCTCTGCGTTCCTGCGCCGTTCCTCGCACTCTTGATGGTTTTTTAACGTCGCCGCGATGGTGTAGTCGACGTACCTGCCGATTTCCGGTGGGCCTTGCGGCGGCTTGCCTACTGCTTCGCTTTGGTCTCCGGGCGTCGGTGCGGCCTGGGACTGGTCCTCGCTCGTCCCCTCGGCCTGGTCCTCGGGCGTCGCTGAGTCCTCGCTGGCCCATTCCACCTCGGCAGTGCCAGTCGGAATTTGGCCGTTGACGCGGTCGATCGCCCTCCGGATCCGCCATCTCCTCTGCTTGCCCTCCTCCTAGTCCACCACCGCCGCGGAGCTCGGATAGGCCAGGATGCCGACCGTCCTTGCCCCGGGCTGGATCCTTCGGATGGTTGGTGGGTCTCCATGATCCTGCGTGCTTCGCTGCGGGTGACGCGGGTGCTCATGATGATTGGTGTTTTATGATTGTCCATCTGGGGCCGGGCTCTCTATAATGATACCTCAGTTTCGCGCCTCTCCTTTTGTTAGGTCCCGTTATTTCCTTCGCCTTCCTTATTCCCATCCGGACATTACGGTACAGTTTTCTGTGCCGTCTTCCCCCTTTCTTCGGGAAACGTTTGCAGCGCTTGCTTTGGTCAGTTCCAAACAAGTCTTTGGGTGCTTCGGTTTGTTGTTCTTGACGAGTTTCCCCTTGGGAATTTTTGTAGCATCCTTGGAGCCTCGTAGTATCCTTGTTGTTTTGTAGTATCCTTGGAGTCTCGTAGTATCTTGTAGTACTCTTGGAGTCTTGTATTATTCTTGTAGTTATCTAGTATCCTAGGAGAGTCCTTGGAGGTTTCTTGTAGTATCCTTGGATAGTTCTTGGAGTTCCCTGTAGTACCTTGGATAGTCCTTGGAGGTTTCTTGTAGTATCCTTGGATAGTCCTTGGAGTTCCCTGTAGTATCCTTGGATAGTTATTTGTATCAGGATGTCTTTTAATGATTTTACAAGTCTTTATTTCGTTATTTTTAAAGTTCACAATCGGTTTGGTACACTGTCTTTCTTGATCTCTCAATTCGAACAAACTCGTTGCTCGCAGGCAACTCCATTTCAACCCCCGTTTCAGGCTCTCTCGAGAGAGGAGATCCGCTCTCACGATATCGATTAGTGTGACCAGAGTAGATTAATGCAATCTGCCCTGTTCATATAAACTTATGTATAACAATATTAATATTACAACTAAAGCTAGCATTTACATAATATACAATAATGCAAACAGCATGTTACATAGTGTACTATATTACACCTAGCCTGTTACAACTCGGCCGTCCTGACTTTGAGATATCCCACTATCTCTGACATGTTATTTTATAATTTACATTGGTTTTTGTTTTACATTGCTTACAATATACATAATTACAATTCATTTTTATATTCTATTCTTATTCTTTTATCCAGTGGCGAATATTATTAACACTCCACACACCTTGATAGGGATTTCGAGATAACTGAAACCCATCAATATCTTTAAGCAAATATCTGTCATTCTTTAAGACTTTGTCAATTACATAAGGACCCTTATTCTTTGGAATAAGTTTTCTTGCTACACCAGCCGTACTATCAAAGTTTTTAACCATGACATAATCACCTTCTCTAAACTCGGTTGCGTTCTTTCTTTTCGCATTGTAATATGCTTCATTTCTCATCTGGGACTGTTCTTGGGATTCCTCAGCTTCTTTCCTAATATCTTCTAACGTTTTCCTAACCTCTACTTCACATTCATTCTCCTCTAATCTTTCCCTTAACTCATCACAGACTTCTCCCCTCTGAGTTATACCAAATAATGTTTCACTAGGCCGCTGCTTAATACTATTATGAATCGTATTATTCATTGAATACTCTACCTTTTCAATAACACTATCCCAATGTAAACCCCTCTCTGGCTCCGCCAACTTCGCTATCATAGGTCCTAAGCTTCTATTAATTCGCTCAACTTGTCCATTGGCCTGTGGCGACCCCGTCGCAATTTTAATATGTTTAATGTTATTTTCCTCCATGAATGTAGCAAAATCTGCTGACGTAAAGCAACTTCCGCGATCTGAAATAATACATTTGGGTCTGCTATACGCTCGAAAGTAATCTGTTAATGCATTTACTGCCTCTTTTGTATTTGTTGTTTTGGTCGTGTATAGCCTAACAAATTTTGTGAACGCATCTACAACAGCTAATATGTGTTTCTTCGATCTACTATTATCCACGGGTCCATAATGATCTATGTGAATGATTTCGAAAGGCTTATTGCCTTTCGGTATACTGTGCAATTGTCCCTCACCTTTGCCTACTTTCGGAGAATATGCTATTGTAGTAGGCTGAGTATATGGTCACCTTACGACCGATAAACGACAGTTAAGTTAACATTAAGAATAACATACTCTGTAATCGGGCTAATGTTAATCATTCTTGGTACAAAAGCAGAATAAAGCGGACGTGCATACAGTGAAAGTGTAATTGTATTTGATATAAAACCGCCCCTTACAAATTCAGAAGTGGGATAAGATCTACGCAATGGACGACATAAACTTTAACGAGTACTCGGTGGTTCAATTAAAAAGATGGCTTTTCGCGTTGGGAATGCCGACTCAAGGCCTTAAGGCCGAATTGATGGCTCGCCTTGCGCGTGTCCCTCTTGAAGAGCGCGGCCAAGCACCACGTGAGGACGCTAACCAGAACCTTGGAGAGGATCAATCCGGTAACGAGAATTCTGGAGAGGATCAAGACGACGCTTCCGCCCAAGAACTTCAGGGCGCCGAGGGCAACGAACGGGACAACGCACCAGCGGCTGCACAGATGGCGATTTCCCGAGATCCTCTCGAGCTACATGAGCTTCTTGCTATCATCAGGCAGCTGCAGGCAGAAGTTGGTGCGCATCGCAATTTATTACAGCAGGCGCAGACACGTGGCGCCGCACAACAGCAACAACAACAAGCAGTTGGCGTCGGTGGCAACTCCGGAGTCTCGAACATTCTGCCGCAGTCGCATGTGCACGCTGCGATTGGCAACCCTGCCAGTCTGATCGTGCCACCGATTTCAAACGACAACGCATCTGGTGGCAGCACTGCAAGCTTGAACGTTTCGCCAGCCCTGCTAGGCATCGCATCGGGTGGCAACACCAACAGTATGGCAGTATTCGAATCAGCAGACAACAACAACGCCGTTTTCAACGCCGACAGAGCCACCAACCGGGCTGCATCAGCGGCATCATTGTCTTTCGCCAAAGAAGCAGCAATAGATTTTGACGAAAACATGTGTGCTCGCAACTGGGTGGAGCACCTTAAGAATATCGGACAGATATATGTGTTGGCCGACGATTGCCTAAGGATACTGTTCATTACCAAGCTTAAGGGAAAGGCACAGCGTTGGTTGCATGCCAACCCTACTAGGATGCTGGATCCTTTCGAGAGGTTATGCGAGCAGCTGATTATGGCTTTCGGGCAAGTGTCTTCTAAGTCCGAGCAGCGTCGCAAGTTCGAGCAACGCAAATGGCAGCAAACCGAGCGTTTTGCCATGTACTTTGAGGAGAAGATGATGCTGGCCCAACCCATCAACCTGGACACAGATGAGCTGTTAGAGCAAATCATCGAAGGAGTGCCATCAGCGAACTTAAGGGATCAAGCACGCATTCAACGATTCGCCAATCCGGAGCAGATGCAGCAAGCCTTTGCAAATATCTGCCTCCCACAGATAGATGAAATCAACGCACCGAAGAAGTCATCATTGGAGGCCCCTGGGAACAACGATTTGCGCTGCAGGAACTGCAACTCCAAGGGCCATTTCGCAAAGGATTGCCGCAAGCCGAAACGGGCTCCCGGATCCTGTTTCGCTTGCGGAGAAATGGGGCACTTCGTAGGACAATGCCCTCAGAGGAAGAGCGCTAGCGACAACAACAACTATGTGAGATCCATCCAAATTGTTTTTGTTCATAATTCTAATATACCAATCATTGCAGAATGTCTCATAGACTCAGGCAGCGCGATATCTTTCATAAAACTATCCAAAGTCCCATATGGAATACATATTATTAAAGTTCACACTCCATATTATGGTATCAATAAGAGCCAACTTAATGTAAAAGGAAAAACGTTGTGCTTTATTATGAAGAAAGAAATAAAGATTCATTTTAATTTATTGATTGTCGCTGATGAGTCCATGAGCCATGACGCAATTTTAGGAAGGGATTTCATGGATGTTTATGGATTAAGCATTAATATAGACACCCTTGACCCTATTAAGGATAATAATTATAGTATTAACAAAAATAACTCCCTCTCTCACACCTGCAACTTGAACCTGTTTCGTGGGACGAAGGATCAACGACATGAAATGGCTGAGTTATCAGATGATTGTTGTACGGATTGCCTAACTAAAAACGAGACTGTTAAGGAACAATTGGTAGAAGAAGAGACTGTTACGGAGAAACTGTTAGGAAATGAGACTGTTAAGGAGAAACTGTTAGGAAATGAGACTGTTAAGGAGCAACTGTTAGGAGATGAGATTGTTATGGAGCAACTGGTTAGAGGAGAGACTGTTAAGAACCAACTGTTAGGAAATGAAACTTTTAAGGAGCAATTGTTAGGAAAACATAGCGAAAATCTTACAAAGAGCGTTTTAGAAGAAACATTTGATGAGGATATGTTAAGCATCAACGTTGTGGATAATCAATTCCCGGAATTTAGCTGTGGTAATGAAATTGACTACGAGACCAAGTGCAGGTTTATCAAGATGTTTAATACGTTATACAATACTGCAAAAAGACCAGAAATACCTTTTACCAGGTGTGAAATGAAAATTAACATAGAAAAATCGAAGCCGTTCAGTTGTTCTCCTAGGCGGCTATCATATAGTGAAAAGAATCAGCTCCAAAAAATGTTAGACGAATACCTAGATAAAGGTATTATAAGAAATAGTGACTCGGAATATGCTTCCCCAATCGTGTTGGTAAAGAAGAAAACTGGAGATCTTAGGTTATGCATAGACTATCGCAAGCTAAATAAGGTTTTAATAAAAGACAACTATCCTTTGCCTTTAATAGATGACCTTTTGGACAAGCTAGTCAATAAAAGTGTATTTTCGAAGCTCGATCTAAAAAATGGGTATTTCCACGTATTCGTGAGCGATGATTCGATAAAGTACACGTCTTTTGTGACTCCTTTAGGACAGTTTGAATTTTTGAGGATGCCCATGGGAATAAAAAATGCTTCAGCCGTTTTTCAACGTTTCGTAAACAAAATTTTTTCCGATTTGATTAGAGAAAATAAGGTCGTTGTATATATGGATGACATAATGGTGGCTAGCACAGATATAGAGGAACATTTAAGGACTTTAAAGGAAGTATTTATTCGTTTAGTTAATAATAAGTTAGAGCTGCGGCTGGATAAATGTGAGTTTATGCAGTCAAGCATAAAATATTTAGGATTCTTCATAACTAAAGAAGGGATTAGAGCAGACGATAAAGGGCTCGATGCTATTAAAAACTTTCCGATTCCAGAAAAATTACACAACGTTCAAAGCTTTTTGGGTTTATGCTCATATTTCAGACGCTTTATAAAAGATTTTTCTGTTTTAGCCAAACCACTCTACGACATGTTAAGGAAAGACAAGGATTTCACGTTTAACGAGAAAGAGTTTAATTGTTTTTTGAGTCTTAAGAAAAAACTAATTGAGTCACCTGTCTTGGCTATTTATGATCACAGAGACGATGTCGAGTTACATTGCGATGCAAGCTCTTTAGGTTTCAGTGCAGTTTTAATGCAAAAGAAATGTGATGGAAAACTTCATCCTGTGTTTTATTTCTCAAAGCGAACGACAGAGACTGAGTCCAAGTACCACAGCTTTAAGCTAGAAACATTGGCTATCATATACGCCTTTCGTAGATTTCGAATTTACCTTCATGGAAGGCCTTTTAAGATAATAACCGATTGCAATTCTTTGACCCTCACTTTAAATAGGGTTGACCTAAATCCAAGGATCGCCCGATGGGCACTCGAGCTTCAAAATTTTGATTACGAAGTAGTTCACCGATCGGGAAATAAGATGCAGCACGTAGATGCTCTAAGTAGGTGTCATGTATTGACGGTTGAGGCAAATAGTTTTGAAGATAATCTGTTAATATGCCAATCAAAGGATCCAAACATTTTAAAGGTTAGGGACCAACTAGAGAAAAACCAGCTTAAATTGTTTGAAATGAGAAACGGGGTCGTGTATAGAAAATCGAACGACGACAGGTTATTATTTTATGTCCCTGAAGAAATGGAGAGTCATGTTTTACATAAATACCACAATGAACTTGGACACATTGGCAGAGATAAAATGATAGACGCCATTCTAAAAACGTATTGGTTCAATAAGATGAAAGAGAAGTGCAGTAGTCACATCGAAAACTGCCTAAAATGTGTGGCATTTGCTCCAAAAACGGGGAAATCAGAAGGTTTTCTGCATAACATTCCGAAAGGAGAAAAGCCGTTCGAGTTACTGCACATAGATCACTACGGACCAGTAGATAAGGGAAGAGCAAATAAACATATATTTTTGATTGTTGACGGGTTTACTAAGTTCGTACGACTGTACACAACTAAGACAACAAGTACAAAGGAAGTTTTGAAAGCATTAAGCGACTACTTCAGGGCTTATAGCACACCAAAATCGATTGTGTCAGACAGAGGTAGTTGCTTTACCTCTAACGATTTTGATCAGTTTTTGTCTCAGAGGAACATAAAGCACCTGAAAATTGCAACAGGGTCTCCACAAGCTAACGGACAGGTAGAACGTATAAACAGGAGCATTGGGCCTATGATTGCAAAACTTACGGAGCCAGAAAACGGGGCACATTGGGACAAAGTAATTGAGCAAGTAGAATTCACCCTAAATAACACCGTACACAGAAGCATTAAACAGATCCCGAGCAAAATGCTTTTTGGGGTTCAACAGAAAGGAAAGATCGTGGATGAGCTCAGGGAAAAACTGGAAGAATTAGAAGATACGATTGTTACAGAAAGTTTAGAGGAAATTCGACTGAAAGCAATTGATAATCAAATTAAAGCTCAGGCGTACAATAAAACTTATTTTGACAAAACAAAAAAAAAAAGACCAAGGACTATAAAAAGGGGGACTACGTCATGGTAAAAAACTTTGATAGCACAGCAGGAGTTGCTAGAAAGTTGATCCCCAAGAATAAAGGACCATATGTTATAGCCAAAGTGCTCAGAAACGACAGGTTCTTGTTGCAGGACGTCGAAGGCTTTCAAGTATCGCGAAATCCGTACAAGGGTGTCTGGAGTGGTCAAAATATAAGACCATGGATAGGGAAAAGGAAATCATTGTAAGACATAAAATTAAATGATTCAACGTTGTAACAAGATGATAAGTAATGTAATTAGCTTTAACTTTCGCTTTAAGAATCTCAGGATCAGGGGATCCAAGTCGCAGGATGGCCGAATTGTAGTAGGCTGAGTATATGGTCACCTTACGACCGATAAACGACTGTTAAGTTAACATTAAGAATAACATACTCTGTAATCGGGCTAATGTTAATCATTCTTGGTACAAAAGCAGAATAAAGCGGACGTGCATACAGTGAAAGTGTAATTGTATTTGATATAAAACCGCCCCTTACACTATGCACTTCAGACAATTTTGAATATGATCTGAAACCTTATTTTTCATGTTCGGAAACCAGTAACTTTTTCCAATTGCCTCTATCATTTTGTCCCTTCCAATATGGCCTAATTCATCATGGTACTTGTATAGCACATGTTCCTCCATTCGATTTGGTACATAAAATAATATTCTGTTGTCATTACTTTTCCTATATATCACCCCATTCCTCATTTCATTATGCTCACTATTTTCTAAAATTTTCCTAATTTCTCGTACTTTATCATCTTTCGACTGGCAAATTACTAAATTAGTCTCAAAAGTATTCGCCTCTATTACCATTATATTATTTCACCTACTCAGTGCATCTACGTGCTGCATTTGACTACCCGCCCTGTGCTTTAAATCATAATCAAACTCCTGAAGCTCTAGAGCCCACCTTGCTATTCTCGGATTTAAATCAATTTTATTTAGCGTTAAAGTAAGGGAGTTGCAGTCCGTTACAATTAAGAACCGCTTGCCCTGCAAATATATCCTGAATCTTCTTAATGCATAAATAATGGCTAACGTCTCCAGCTCAAAGCTGTGATATTTCGCTTCTGTTGTCGTTGATCTCTTTGAAAAGTAAAATATCGGATGTAACTTCTTGTCCGACTTTCTTTGAAGAAGTACAGCCCCAAAACCTAGCGCACTGGCATCGCAGTGTAGCTCAATGTCATCTCTGTGATCATAAATCGCTAAAACTGGCGCTTCCATTAATTTCGCTTTCAAAAGCGCAAAACAATTTAACTCTTCTTCCTCAAACCTAAATACCCTCTCCTTTTTCACTAAATCGTACAACGGTTTCGCTATTATCGAAAAATCCTTAATAAATCTGCGGAAATAAGAGCAGAGACCCAAAAAACTTTGAACTGCTTGTACTTTGTTCGGAATTGGAAAATTTTGTATAGCTTCTAAGCCCCTATCATCAGCTTTAATTCCATCATATGAAATCAAAAATCCTAAATACTTAACCTTGACCTGTAAAAATTTGCATTTGTCCATTCTTAGCTCTAGCTTATTTTCAACTAACCTTTTAAATACTTCTGCTAATATTTCTAAGTGTTCCTTAATATTTCTACTGGCAACTAAAATGTCGTCCATATATACTACAACCTTGTCCTGTCTTATCATATCCGAAAATATATCATTGACGAATCTTTGAAATACTTGCGGAGACGTTTTAAGTCCCATCGGCATACGCAAAAACTCAAATTGCCCCAAAGGCGTTGTAAACGATGTGTATTTTACCGACTCCTTGTTAACAAACACATGAAAGTATCCATTCCTAAGATCTAATTTCGTAAATACAGATTTCCCCACTAATTTATCTAAAAGGTCATCAATTAATGGTATCGGATAATTATCCTTGGCCATAATCTTATTCAAACGCCTAAAATCTATACACTGTCTAAGATCTCCCGATTTCTTTTTCACGAGTACAATCGGAGAAGCATACTCCGATTTACTAATTTGAATAATATCATCCTTAATGTATTCATCTAACATTTTTTGTAACGCCTCCTTTTCATTGTACGAAAGTCTCCTTGGTACACAACTAAATGGTTTTGAATTTTCTAACACGATATTCATTTCACATTTTATTTTCGGAACTTCAGGTCTTTTCACCTGGACATAACTAGATTCCACTAACTCAATTTATTTCTTCTGATCCATATAGCTAACTTGTTCACCAATATTATACACATTTTCCTTTTCCGCATCTTCTAAAATATTTATTTCCATCATTTGTTGTTCGAAATTATCAACATAATTTTTCTTTCCATCATTTTCATTCTTAAAAACTTTACATTCTATATTTTCACTACAAAACTTTTCATTATCTAACATTTTATGTCTTAATATTTCAGTTCCTAAAATTTTACTCCCACTACCTAATTTTTCATTTCCTAAAATTTCACTGCCTTATTTCTCATTTCCTAAAATTGTATTACCTAACTTTTCACTTTCATTTTGAAGACAATCTAATTCTTTTTCCTTACAACAAGGCTCCTTATAAATTGAACTAATTTTCATATAATCTTGGGTTTTAGTACTCTCGACAGTTATTATTTTTAAAGTTTCTAAGTTAATTTTTAAATCGCAGGCTTCCATAAAGTCTCTGCCCAGCACAATATTACAGCCCATAGATTCATCAGCCACAACAATTAAATTAAACAAAATCTTTATTTCATTTTTCATTACAAAACATAATATTTTTCCAACGCTTTTCAATAAGCTTTTATTTATTCCAAAATAAGTCTCTTCTTGAGGTTCTAGTTTAATGTTCTTCGGTACAAGCGATTTTTTGATTAATGATACTGGGCTTCCTGAATCTATTAAGCATTCTGTAATGATTGGCTGGTTAGGGTTTTCAAAACAAAAAATTTTAAACAATCTTACGTAATTATTGACATCTTGCTTCTTATTTTGTGGACATGCGCTGATGAAATGATCGGCAGCTCCGCACGCATAACAAGTCCCTGGTGTCCGCTTCGGTTTGGTGCACTCTCTGGCCCAGTGCCCCTTTCCGTTGCAGTTGTAGCAACGCGTTTCCTTGCTCGTCGGATCGGTCTTGAACGTCTGCATCTTGTTACTTCCGGAAACCCTCGCTGGGAGCACAATATCCGCAAAAGCTCTAAGCATCCTTCCTGGCTTGTCAAAACATTGCAGCTTGGCCTGAGTGCGTAAATTAACCGTCGGAATGCCAACGATCAGTCCATCCAGAAGTTCGTCATCCTCCATGTTGACATCTCGGGCCAGCCTGCATTTTTCCTCGAAGTACACGGCGAATTTTTCATCCGGTCTCCATAGGCGCGCCTCGAATTTGCGCCTCATTTCAGCCTTTGACTCGTTGCCACCGAAAGCGAGCTGTAATTGCTGCAACAACTCACTTGTCGGTTTAACGAATCGCGATGCATCAGCATGCATCCACTGCAAAGCACTGCCTTTTAGTTTGCTGATCAGCAAAACTCTGCGCTGGGTGTCCGACAAGTTGTACAACGCGGATATATTATCCCATTGGCATATCCACGATCGAATTGGAATCTTTTCCGAGAAATCCATCAAAATTTCTTTAGCGAACTTGAATCCATCTGAAGAAAACTCTCCATCAGCTCTTCCAATTGGGCGCAGTAGCATGCTTGCATTCGAATTTTGGTTTGCAACACTGCCACTGTTACCACCGTATTCTGCGCCGCCACGTTCTAGAAAATTCTCGCCATCCCTTTGTACCGCATTCGCAGAACTGGCGCGTCTCTCGCCATCTCGCTCCTCTCCGTTTTCAGCTCCGCTGTTCTCGCCACTACATGTCTGCACACCGTTCGTCGAACGGTTGTTTGTCTCGCCAGTTCCTCGATTCTTATCGCCACTTGTCTGCATCTCTCGTTCTTGCATGTTCTCGAACTTCTGAGAACCGTTGCTTTTGCCGGCGTCTGTCTGCATGAAATTCGGCGAAACGTTGGTTTCGGCGCCACTGCCGCTGCTGCCCGAAGTGACGCTGTCGATCTGCATGTGTAGAAACTCTAGAAACTTCTGGGCCTTTTCGATTTCTACGCGCAACTCCTCCATGGTTTTTCCACCACGATTTGACTCCCTCTGATTTTGCAATTGGCCTTGGATCCAGTTGTTGGCAAATTTAGGAGTTCCAACCATCTTTTTAATTGCGTTACAGACACGTCACTGATTTCTAAATCCATTTTTATGTAAATTAAAGTTTCACGTTTATTTTAGTTTAAGGTTTTTTTTTTTCTTCTGAGATTGTATCAGGATGTCTTTTAATGATTTTACAAGTCTTTATTTCGTTATTTTTAAAGTTCACAATCGGTTTGGTACACTGTCTTTCTTGATCTCTCAATTCGAACTAACTCGTTGCTCGCAGGCAACTCCATTTCAACCCCCGTTTCAGGCTCTCTCGAGAGAGGAGATCCGCTCTCACGATATCGATTAGTGTGACCAGAGTAGATTAATGCAATCTGCCCTGTTCATATAAACTTATGTATAACAATATTAATATTACAACTAAAGCTAGCATTTACATAATATACAATAATGCAAACAGCATGTTACATAGTGTACTATATTACACCTAGCCTGTTACATATTGGAGTTCTTTTGTAGTATCCTTGGCGAGTCATTGGAGGTTTCTTGTAGTATCCTTGAATATTCCTAGGGTTCCCTGTAGTATCCTTGGAGTTATCCTGCCGTAGTGTCCTTGAATAGTCCTTGGAGTTATCTTGTAATATTCTTTGAAAGTCCTTGGAGTTATCGTGCCGTTGTGTCCTTGGATAGTCCTTGGAGGAGTTTCAATGCTGATGTTCGTTTGTTGTTTGTGCCTGCTGCGGTCGCTCGCTTGATTCTTGTCTTTCTTGTTGATTAAGCTCGCTTACATGTATGGTCCGCTCTTTTTTTGTGTTTACATGGCGTATCTTGCATATTACCGGCGAGACTAAATCCACGACCTGGTATGGCCCGTTGTAACTCGAGGCCAACTTTGCAGCGAATCCTTCGGCCGCTTTCGATAAGTGGTGTTCTTTGGCCCACACGACGTCATCCACCGCTTGTGTCCATTACCTTCTCCTCAGATTATAATGCCTGGCTTGATCCTGGGAGGCTCTTTCCAGATTTGAGTTTGTTGGCATTTTCGTCCGGGGCTTCGGTCGCTCGTCCGGTCTTCAAGTTTTCTCGATCGTATAAACCGCTCGGTAGTCTGGGCTCTTTGCCTTGGGTAAGAAACGCCGGGGTGTAGCCAGTGGATTCCGAAACGGTGGCGTTTACTGCAAGCATGATTTCCGGCCATTTCTCGTCCCAGTTTCTTTGGTCCTGCCCGGCGAACTGCGCAATCATTGTTTTCACCGTCCTATTCGCTCGCTCGGTCGTGTTCTCCTGCGGGGTGAATGGGGCTGTGAACTGCTGCTTGATACCCGTATCGGTTAGGAAACCCTTGAAGATTGGGCTGGCAAACTGTACTCCGTTTTCCGTAATGACCACCTTCGGGACCTCATATCTTGCGATTATTCGTTCTCTGAAAGCTTTCTTTAGTGATTCGGCCGTCGCGCTGCGCAGTGGTACTAACTCAGTCCACTTGGAGAACCGGTCTATCAGTACTATCAGCATTTGATTGCCGTGCTTTGAACGCGGCAGGGGTCCGACGACCTGGCACCTGCCTTAGCATTTTGCCAGCCGCCTGCATTTGACTCGGATTGAATCTCATGCATATCTCGCATCTTCTCACATGGGCTCGGGCGTCTCTGTGCATACCTGGACAATAATATCGGGCTGCCAGACGTGCTATCGTCCTTCGGCTTGCCACGTGGCCAGCTGACGGTGAGTCGTGGTTTTCTTTTGGCACCGTTTCCCGTAGAGCTTTCGGGACGCACATCATCCACGTTTCGACGTCCTCGCTGCCTGCTCTGCGTGGTATATTTCGATATAATGTATCGCCTTCCATCACGTAGTCCGGATACTTTTGCGGTTGGGTCTTTGTCTTTTCGCACATTTCCGTAATCCAGCTGCATGCCGCAGAAGCTTCCGCCGCCGATGTTTCCTTGATGCCTCGAAGCGGCTCTGGTAGTGGCTGCCTTGAAAGGGCGTCCGCCACCACGTTGAGCTGTCCTTTCATGTACGCCATCTGGCGATCCTTCCTGATGGGCTTTCAATGCTGTTGAGCCACTTTAGATCCATATGGTAATGGTAACCTTCCAGATATTGTTTTAACTTTCGGATCGCCCAGATGATTGCCAAGCACTCCTTCTCAGTTGTCGAGTAATTCTCCTCGGCGCCGTTGACCGTTCGGCTTGAGTAAGAGATTACCTTTTCACCTTTCTCCGTTTCCTGGGTCAGTATAGCCCCGATGCCGTAGTCGCTCGCGTCCGTTTGCAGGGTGAACGGTTTGTCGAAGTCCGGGAACGACAGTACGGGGTCTGCAACGAGTGTTGCCTTGACCTCTTCGAATGCCTTCTGATGTTCCAGTGTCCACACCCACTTTTGTGCCCTTGCGTAGCAAATCGTTGAGTGGTTTGACTATTTTCGCGAAATCAGGTACAAATCGGCGGTACCACGAAGCAACGCCCAGGTACTGTCGGAGTTCTCTTACTGTGGATTGTTGTTCTAGTTCGGCGACAGCTGCTACCTTTTCCGGATCCGTGCCTATTCCTTCGCAAGTCACTCGATGACCTAGATACAATAGTTCCATCTTGAAGAATTGGCATTTTTCCGGGTTTAGCCTCAGTTTTGTTTCTTTTAGCCGCCGGATCACTTCTCTCAGGTCCGCTTAATGTTCTTCTAGCGTGCGCCCGATCACAATTATGTCGTCCTGGTAGGCGAACGCGTGGGGTGACATTTCGCAACCGATCACACTGTCCAACACCCGTTGAAATGTCGCAGACGCCGAGTGAAGTCTGATATAAGCCTTTTCCTGGCACTGTGAACGCCGTGTATTGCCTGCTGCTCTCTTCCAGTGGGATTTGGCAGTACCTATCCTTCAGGTCCAAACTGCTGATGTATCGTCCTTCCCTCAGTTGGTCGAGAATATAATTTATTCTTGGCATTGGATATGCATCCTTTTTAGACTTGGCGTTGATCTGCCTGAAGTCGACGCACAGTCTCCACTTGCCCGTCTTCTTTTTCACCATCACTATGGGGGAGCTATATGGACTCTTTGAGTACTCTATGAACCCCATCTGAAGGAGCTCGTCTTCCTTTGCGTTCATTTCCCCTTGGATTTTTGGGTACTTCTGGCAATATCTTTGCTTTATCGGTTTGTCATCCTTCATCGTCATTTGATGCTCAGCCATGTTTGATGTTCCCGTCATGGTGTTGAAGTCTGCCAACTGTACCTCCAGGAATTTTATTGTGTCGTCATTCTCGCTTGCCTGTTGAACGACTGCCACCGATAGCTTTCCTCGAGTCGTCCTTTGTGTCGTCCCCTGGCCGGTATTATGATTTCGTGTCCAGCGCATTTTATCTCGGTTCCGACTTGTGTTAGAAAGTTCCAACCCAACACCAATGAATCCACTACTCCTGGTAGGATCAACAGGCTCATAGCCAGTCTTTTGTTCCCGAATTCGACTTCCGCCCCGAGCTGTGCGTTGATTCTGCCGCATCTTCCGTCTGCCAACCTAACTTGCCGTCTTGTCCTCGTGATTTTTCCGAGGGCACCCAGTTTGTCCGCCAGTTCCTCGCTTATGAAGCTCGCTGTTGCCCCGGTGTCTATTGTGGCTTTAATCGTTACCGCTGCGGACAACTGCTACTCCTCTTCAATCAGCTCGCCTCTCTGCGGCTGAGATCGCTGGCCATTTCCCACTCGCTGGCAGCATTCTACGCTCCTGACACCCACTTTGCCGAACACGCAGCAGAACAGTAAGCGTTGGTTTCGGCAGCCGCGTTCCCAGTGTCCGGGTCTGTGATGTGGGTACTCACTCGTGGCCTCTGAGTGGTGTTTGGTGGCCTCCATGCGCTTTGGGTTGGCTGTCTCTGGCTCTGGTGTTGTGTCCATTGGCCCTCATAGGCTGTGTAGGTTGCCTGATGCCGTTGGCCTTGCTGTGGTGGTGTCCGTTGGCCGTTATTCGGGGCGTTGGTTGGCTGCAGTTGATGGATCTGTTGTGTTGGTGTGCGCTGCTGGTTTCCTCGAGGTTCCTGGTCGCCGATGTCCTCGCAACTCCTGCACATAGCTTGCGCGGGGGCTGCCGATTTTGTTCTAGTGAACTGGTTCTCCCGAGCAAAGGCTTCCCGCTCCTTCTCCAGTTCCTCGTATTCATCGGCTAGGATCATCAGCGTGTCCAAGTCCGATACACTGTAGGCCCTGAGAAAAATTTTAAGATTCGGCGTGCAGTTTTCTTTTATGGTGCTGAGTGTTTTTTTTGTAGAATATTCAAGCGGCCTCATCAGCGTCAGCATGTCGATCATGTAGTCCTTGAACGACTCGCCGTAGCCCTGCTTTCGTTTCTTGACCTGATCCGAAAGCTTGTTGAAAAAGTCTCTCGGCAGGAAATAGGTGTAAAATCTCTCGATGAATTCCGCCCAGGTTCGCCACTATTTGTTGTTGGAGATGAACCACTTCAATGGCCTCCCTTTAAGTAATTCTGGCATGGCTCGGGGAATCCAAATCCAGGTGTGTGTTTGCGGACCACTTCCCTTGCTCTAGAAACTCGAACGGTTTCTCAATGCGGTCGAATCTGAAGGACCATTCGCGGACTTGTTTCGCGACCCTGGCATAGTCTGGCTGGTTGGGTGTCGGTATCTGTGCTGTGGTTTTACTCTCCTGGCTTTGCTCTCTCTTTTGACTTTCCTTTTGCATGTTGTCGACGCTCAGACTTGCCACTAGGTCTTCTCCTTCGGCGGTTGTCAGGGTGATGCTTGGGCTTCTTTTCTTCTGCCTTCAGCTCGATCCAGATACCGGCAAGTTTCGGGTCGTTCTCAGTCTCCGAATAGTAGTCTGACAGTGCCCTTCTCTTGTCGTCTGTTTTGCCTGTTTAACCTCTCTGCGACGTAGACGAAGTCCTCGGTCTTAAGGCGGTAAATCCACTTCTTTCTCATTCTGCTTTAAGTCGCTTTTACTGCTGGGACAATCACGTTTTGGGCGACAGATGTAACGAACTGATTTATTAGGTCTGCTCGCTACGAGATTCGTGCGGCTAGCTCAGTATAGTTGTGTGTTCGTCCCACCAAATTTATATAGTTCGATCGTAGTTCGATCTGTCATGATACGTTGCTGGCTTGCTGCTGACGATTTCCTTCGCTCTGCTCCTGGATATGCTGGCTGCGCGGCTGGACGTAGCGTGGCTTCTGGTACTCGGGGTCTTGGTACGCCGATCCGGGACTGCACGAGTCAAAACCGTAGGGATCTTCTGGAGTTCTCCACTCGAGACCACTAACGATCGACCGATCTCCCTTCTGGCTGATCGCGCCAGGACCTACTTGGGCAAGGTACAATGGGTCTAAATAGGTTTCTCCCCGAGCTAACGATTTCTTGTCGCAGGCTTTCACCGCTCAAACTCTGACCGACTCTCCAGGCGAGATGCGAGGATTTAGTTGAGACAGAAATGAAAAGGGATCTTGAAATAAAAAGGGCCTTGACCTAGCCTTGATGCCCTCTGGACCTCAGCTACCTGTGTCTCAATTCGGAAATTCCTGGTGATCCAATCCCGAACGTCTCGACGTAGCGATCTTACTCCTTGTAGGATCCCACGGCGCTGCTTCCGGCGACTCGACTTGTTGTTGTTTACTTTTAGTTCACTGTACTGGCTGACTTGTTCACTTTGATATCTTGACTGATCTTGATAGATTGACTCCTCGTGATCGACTGATCCAGCTGCCAGCGCGCGGCGGTTGTATATAGGGCTTCCGGGAACCGTTATTTCCCTTTTGAGCTCTACCCGCTGAATCTCTCCACTTCAGGTCCAAAGTCAGTTGTTCCTGCTTGACCCACTTGTCCTTCACGCACGGCCTTAAATTGTAGTTCTGCGTGTTGCTGCCGTCCCGCTGATTCTTATGGTGCATGTGGCACGCCTGTGTGCCGCTCCGTTGCTGAGATGTGGCACTTGTCCTCCTGGTCCAAAGATCATGGCAGAGTCCAAAGTCCGGTGCAGTTCCGTTATTTCCTTTTGCTCACGGCACCCTGGCTCTGTCTGCAAAGTCTCCACTCTCTCACTCTCCGCAACTAACTTTCCAAACTCTCTTTGTCAGAGTTCTCTCCCTCTCAACCTCGAAGTCTCCAATATCTCACTCTACACTTCTCGGTCTCCAAACTCTCCTCTCTGCTTCTCGATCTCCAAACTCTCTATTTGAGAGTTTCTCTCCATTTGCTCTTCGCTGCGCCGCTACTACGCGAATTCGCTGCGTAACTGGTAAACGGCCGGCCATCTGTTGTCATTGCTGCTTATATTTGTGGGGAGTTATTCAACTCCTCACAATACCTTCAGTCGCCAAAATTTGTGAGGAGTTCTAACACTCCCCACAAATCTCGAGTCAGGAGAGCCCCTAGCAACAGCGAAGGCAGCGAGAATGCTGCAGAATTCGAGGGCATCTAGGTTCACCGGATAATACTGGACCTTGGACCCGGCCAAAGCGGGGAGACCGCGAAATAACGGTGCCGCGCTGGACCTTAGACCCACGCCGCCAAAGGGCAATGAGGATGCACCGTGAATTAACGGGACACCTTGGACCTTGGACCCGATGCGTGCCGTGTGCAAAGGGAACTAACGGGGCACACTTGGACATTGGACCCTAGCGAGCGGTGTGCAAAAGGGGAAATAACGGGACCCCGCCGCTGCCTATAAAAGGGACGGCGCAGGCGCAGCTCGAGGCAGTCAATTGGAGTTCGCGAGACAGTCAGTGCAGTAAGCGCCGCAGTTCATGCAGCCAGGTGGCACGGGACGTGTCGGTCGGAAGACGCGACGCTGACAGCCGGAGTACAGGAGACAGTCAACCAAGATACGCTAGCGGAAGTACAAGTGCAACAAGTTCAACAAGAGATCAAGAATACAAGTGCGATGATTTAATCGAGTGCGTGGCCGTTAGAGTACCGTTAAAACCCAGATCAAGGTACCAGAGTCAAGACGCTAGACCAAGGCTGAGACTGCTAGGGTGAGATCTGTAGGACGCAGAGATTGGATTGGAGACGAGTGAAGGACAGGAGCAGAGTCGAGAGAAGGACAGGAGCAGGACGAGAAAAGGACGAGCTACCGGCAAGGTGAGCGTGGATCAAGAGTATGTGCCAGGCGTCGGGGTTTCGGTGGACTGACGACAAGGCTGAATCCTCGGATTTTACCTGTCGGAACACTTGTTTCTCGGGCTAGAGCCAGACCGACCTCAGGGAACACGGCGACACAGGCGATCTCAAGATTATTCTGGTCGGAACCCTAAAGGAAGGTTGTGCAGACCTTTTGAATCCTACAAGCCGGGTGGAACTGGAGAGACGCCGTTGGAGAACGACGCCGCAGGAGTCCACAAATAACACGAAGGGATAAGACCAGCGACGCCGTCAAGGATCGCCGCCGAGAATCGCACACAGTGATCTTGAGCCGAGGAAGGGACGACGCCGACCAGGCGAGCCGCAACATCAAGCTGACGAAGAAACCAATTCCAGCGAAAAGTAAAACTAAATATAGTTTTCCGATTTGTCCCAATCGGATATACCAATACAAATTTGCTGGGACGAACACACAATATCTCTGAGCTAGTCGCGGCGTTTACGTAGCGAGAGAACAGTTAAAAACAAATTTCTGCAATGATATTTACCATATAATAAAAAATATCTGATTATAACGTGATTACAGCAAATCCATCTCCAGCGATAAGCCTTTCCAGCATTTGCATTATTTCCCTTTCAGCAGCGCTTATTCGCACCCAACGTCGGCTGACATCCATTAAATAATATAAATAAATACATATTGTGTGCAGGCCGTGACGGTGTGATATATATATATATATTTTTTCCTATTCGTAGCGTTCATTTTCGTAGCTCAGCAAACAACTACAGAACATTTTTTCCGAACTATGTTTTTTTTTCGCGTCGCTCCACTATTAGGATTTTTGATATTTTGGGGTCGCACCTGTATCTTCCGCAAGTTATCGATTTCGTCGTTCCTTTTCCTTTGGAATCCAATCCGGTGATCCGCAACTGTGTGACTACAGCCCAAGTCCGACTTTTTCGGGCGTTTCTAATTTTTACAAAGCCAACAAGGGTTGCCCAGTTAATATGATTTCTAGAATGCCAGGAGGAGACAACACAAAGTTATCGGTTCCGCCTGCAAATAAGATGCGATCGCTATCCGCATCTCCTCGCGCGCGCACAGCAAGCCCAGTAGCCCCAAAATCGATAACGAAGGGAAAGAGCGAAACTTCATTAGCCACCCAAGGAGGCGACCAGAAGCTGTCTGTTCCTACGAGCGCGCACAGCAAGCCCAATAGCCCCAAAATCGATAACGAAGGCAAAGAGCGAAACTTCATTAGCCACCCAAGGAGGTGACATGAAGCTGTCTGTTCCTACGAGCAATCAGAAACGATCGTCTCTGAGTCCGCTCACGCCTAAAGTTAGGCCACAAATCCCGACCAAGTCCGTAAAGTCGCTAGCAACTCGTTTCTTAGGCAAAAATGAGTAACGAAATTGCAATTGCAGCCATCGCGCGGTTCATCACGGTGTCCGACCGTATGAACCATTTCAGAGCGACGATTGAAACTCCAGGGCCGTTACCTCCGTCAGTCCACACCTGCCAAGTCCGTAAGGAACAAGTCCGCTCACTCTGGGACAAAGCTGATAAAGAATTTGAAGCGTGTCTAGACATGTTTTCCAGTATTACGACTGAAGGGGCGAGGATATTCTGGCCACTCTGCACCGAAAATATGAATATTGCTATTCGGTGTAAGAAGAGCTAGCGGTTCAGCTCAACGAGCTAATCGAATTCTCAATTCTCAGCAACCAATATCTAACACCAATAACACCAGTTTACAAAATAAAATCGACCTCTTTCTCATCGAAGACAACCCTAATTTTCCGGTTGAGTACATCTCCATGAATAAAAAATGGGCACTTAAAATTTTTTGAATGGTGTCAATTTTTTTAAAGTGTAAAAAACGTTTTTGGGCCTTTTTTATTTTCTATCTTGAGTTCTGATAAACCTATAGTTTCGGTGGACTGACGACAAGGCTGAATCCTCGGATTTTACCTGTCGGAACACTTGTTTCTCGGGCTAGAGCCAGACCGACCTCAGGGAACACGGCGACACAGGCGATCTCAAGATTATTCTGGTCGGAACCCTAAAGGAAGGTTGTGCAGACCTTTTGAATCCTACAAGCCGGGTGGAACTGGAGAGACGCCGTTGGAGAACGACGCCGCAGGAGTCCACAAATAACACGAAGGGATAAGACCAGCGACGCCGTCAAGGATCGCCGCCGAGAATCGCACACAGTGATCTTGAGCCGAGGAAGGGACGACGCCGACCAGGCGAGCCGCAACATCAAGCTGACGAAGAAACCAATTCCAGCGAAAAGTAAAACTAAATATAGTTTTCCGATTTGTCCCAATCGGATATACCAATACAAATTTGCTGGGACGAACACACAATATCTCTGAGCTAGTCGCGGCGTTTACGTAGCGAGAGAACAGTTAAAAACAAATTTCTGCAATGATATTTACCATATAATAAAAAATATCTGATTATAACGTGATTACAGCAAATCCATCTCCAGCGATAAGCCTTTCCAGCATTTGCATTATTTCCCTTTCAGCAGCGCTTATTCGCACCCAACGTCGGCTGACATCCATTAAATAATATAAATAAATACATATTGTGTGCAGGCCGTGACGGTGTGATATATATATATATATTTTTTCCTATTCGTAGCGTTCATTTTCGTAGCTCAGCAAACAACTACAGAACATTTTTTCCGAACTATGTTTTTTTTTCGCGTCGCTCCACTATTAGGATTTTTGATATTTTGGGGTCGCACCTGTATCTTCCGCAAGTTATCGATTTCGTCGTTCCTTTTCCTTTGGAATCCAATCCGGTGATCCGCAACTGTGTGACTACAGCCCAAGTCCGACTTTTTCGGGCGTTTCTAATTTTTACAAAGCCAACAAGGGTTGCCCAGTTAATATGATTTCTAGAATGCCAGGAGGAGACAACACAAAGTTATCGGTTCCGCCTGCAAATAAGATGCGATCGCTATCCGCATCTCCTCGCGCGCGCACAGCAAGCCCAGTAGCCCCAAAATCGATAACGAAGGGAAAGAGCGAAACTTCATTAGCCACCCAAGGAGGCGACCAGAAGCTGTCTGTTCCTACGAGCGCGCACAGCAAGCCCAATAGCCCCAAAATCGATAACGAAGGCAAAGAGCGAAACTTCATTAGCCACCCAAGGAGGTGACATGAAGCTGTCTGTTCCTACGAGCAATCAGAAACGATCGTCTCTGAGTCCGCTCACGCCTAAAGTTAGGCCACAAATCCCGACCAAGTCCGTAAAGTCGCTAGCAACTCGTTTCTTAGGCAAAAATGAGTAACGAAATTGCAATTGCAGCCATCGCGCGGTTCATCACGGTGTCCGACCGTATGAACCATTTCAGAGCGACGATTGAAACTCCAGGGCCGTTACCTCCGTCAGTCCACACCTGCCAAGTCCGTAAGGAACAAGTCCGCTCACTCTGGGACAAAGCTGATAAAGAATTTGAAGCGTGTCTAGACATGTTTTCCAGTATTACGACTGAAGGGGCGAGGATATTCTGGCCACTCTGCACCGAAAATATGAATATTGCTATTCGGTGTAAGAAGAGCTAGCGGTTCAGCTCAACGAGCTAATCGAATTCTCAATTCTCAGCAACCAATATCTAACACCAATAACACCAGTTTACAAAATAAAATCGACCTCTTTCTCATCGAAGACAACCCTAATTTTCCGGTTGAGTACATCTCCATGAATAAAAAATGGGCACTTAAAATTTTTTGAATGGTGTCAATTTTTTTAAAGTGTAAAAAACGTTTTTGGGCCTTTTTTATTTTCTATCTTGAGTTCTGATAAACCTATAGTAGTCATCGATGACTCATTTTACAGGTAATATAATGCCCGTCAACTTTCTTATATACAGCATTGAGTTCCAGTCATTAGTTTAGAAGCTACACCTCGTCAAAGTTGAAAAAGTTTAAAAAAAATGCAAAAAACACACATAAAAAAATTTAAAAAAATGCAAATAAAAATACACGCCTAAAAAACGAAATTAGTTTTATAACTTCTATTTAAAGATACAACTTTAAGCAAACTAATAAGACCATCAGCTCAAAAATCAACCAAGGGTTCCATTTTATATCGATTTTTCAAGTTGGAAAATAAGGGTATTACAGCCCTGTTAAGGCCCTGTTGTCTAAGTTAACAGCTGTAAACGGCCAAAAAATCACTGTTGTCCCAAACTTCAAATATTCATGTAAAATTCATTTCCTGGTGGATTCTAATGATCATTAGCTTGTTTTTTTTTTGTCAAAGTACCATATAACAGAATAAGTTATAAAACTAATTTCGGTTTTTAGGCGTGTATTTATACCCGTTACTCGTAGAGTAAAAGGGTATATTGTATTCGTGCAAAAGTATGTAACAGCTAGAAGGAAACGTTTCCGACCCTATAAAGTATATATATTCTTGATCAGGATCACTAGCCGAGTCGATCTAGCCATGTCCGTCTGTCCGTCTGTCTGTCCGTCTGTCTGTCTGTCCGTCTGTCTGTCTGTATGAACGCTGAGATCTCGGAAACTATAAAAGCTAGAAGATTGGCGTTTTGCATGCAGATTCTAGGAGTTCCTACGCAGCGCAAGTTTGTTTCAAAAGGGTGCCACGCCCCCTCTAACGCCCACAATCGCTTATATACGATTTTAAAAATTTCAATATTTCGGAAAAGTAAAAATGCAGTTTTATTGTGTTTATCAATACCTACCGAAATGTAGAAGACATTTTTCAAATCGGACCATTCATTAAAAAGTTATACGCAATCAGAATTGTTCATATATCTATCTCCCTCGCACTCCCTTTAGCCCCAATAGATAGTCGGGACACCAACCCGAGTACAGCGTTCGCACTCCCTTTAGCTGAGTGACGGGTATTAGATAGTCGGGACACCAACCCGACTATAGCGTTCTCTCTTGTTTTATTTGTATTTTTTTGTATTTTTGTATATGTGTTTTTTGCATTTTTTTAAACTTTTTCAACTTTGACGAGGTGTAGCTTCTAAACTAATGACTGGAACTCAATGCTGTATATAAGAAAGTTGAAGGGCATTATATTACCTGTAAAATGAGTCATCGATGACCACTATCGGTTTATCAGAACTCAGGATAGAAAATAAAAAAGGACCAAGAACGTTTTTAACACTTTAAAAAAAATTTACACCATAAAAAAATTCTTAATCAGGGAGATGTACTTAACCGGAAAATTAGGGTTGTCGTCGATGAGGAAGAGGTCGATTTTATTTTGTAAACTGGTGTAATCAGTCCACTTATGGATACATAAGTATTCGAAGGAGACTATCTCAAATGGCTAACATTGCGAGACCTTTTCACTGACGTCTATTACAACAACGCATGGTTGACGCCGGTCGCGAAGTTATTTTATCTCAACGCTAAGACGAGCGGTGAGGCAAAGGCAATTGTTGCCAAGATCCGCTCACCAATGATGGGTTCGCTTCCGCTTGGGAGGCGCTTCTAGACTGTTTCGAAAACCAAAGACAGCCTGCTCAAGCTTCTATACAACTTGTGTCCCGTCATCGCCGAAACTGGCCACTCCATAAAAGAGCTTTAGAGAATTTCTCTGCCGCTGCGCTGCCAGCGTTTCGGCGCACACGTACGCTGTAAAGCTGAAAAATGCGTGCTTTCATTGTATGTAAGCTGCTTTTGCTGGCCACCACTATTATAGAACCTTAGAAGCTGTTGAGGATATGAAGCAGAGTCATAGTGACCCGTCAACATTCAAAAGGTTTCTCAGGTTGCGAAGTAGCTTCACGCCTTTGAAGCCAAAGTGAGTGCCAAACCGAAGAGCTGCAATTTGTGCTCCAAGGAGTCAGCCAGGGCGTTTGTGCCCTCGCTTCATCCAGATGGCAATCGAGGCGCGGGAAAGTTATATTAAACAAGAAAGGAAGCTAGCTTCGGCCAGCCGAAGCTTATATACCCTTGCAGATAAAAGAAAAACCTTTTTAAGTTTTCAGAAATCAAAACGCCTACTTCCTGCAAAGTTACAATGAATTTTCTTATGTTTGTTTGATTATTCGTATGGGAGCCTTAAGATATAGTGGTCTGATCCGGCTCGCTCCGACATATGTACTACCTGCAATAGAAAGAAGACTTTTGGGAAAGTTTCATTGCGATAGCTTTAAAACTGAGAGACTAGTTCGCATAGAAACGGACAGACAGACAGACGGACAGACGGACATGGCTAGATGGACTCGGCTATTGGTGCTGATCAAGAATATATATACTTTATGTGGTCGGAAACGTCTCCTTCACTGCGTTACAATATCTGACTGAAATTATAATACCCTCTGCAAGGGTATAAAAAGCAGTTGTGCTTAAATTGCTTCGCGAGAGGCCATCAGCTTCGGGATTGTTTCAGTACACACAGCTGTGTCGTTTGCCGAGGTAGACACCACACGCTGCTTCTTCGGGGCCATTCTAATCCAAATGGGTCAAATTCCGTGTCAGCCATGACGCCAAACCCACAAAATTCCGCAAGACCAATGGGGAGTGACCTATCTTGAAAGTCCGCTAGCTTACAGTATTTTTCGCACTTGGAACTAAGACGATTCTATTAGGCACGGCCATAATTAATATATGCCACATGGGGACGAACTATCGAGCTCGAGCACTGATCGACTCAGGTTCCGAGGCTACATTCATTGCGGAACGCCTTTTTAATATGATTAAACTCCCATTCCGCATTATTCATCACGTGCTACCGGAATTGGCAGGAAAACTGCCGTCTTATCCGATTCCACAAGGCGCCCTAAACGAATTGTCCAACCTTCCTTTAGCAGATCCTACGTTTTTCCAAAGTTCCCAGATAGACGTGTTGATCGGAGCTGACACTTTGCCATCCGTGTTGCTTAGTGGCACACGAAATAATATATGTGGCTCTCTCCTGGGCCAGAAAACCATTTTCGGCTGAGTACTCACAGGCCCAGTGTCCAATTTGTCCAGCACCAATCGGGTCGCAGCTTTTACAAAGCATATCCGAGAAACATCTGAGGAGTCCTTAGAAAGACTTCTGACTTTCTCACTTTTTGGGAGGAGGAGAATATACCAATTAAATTGGTAAAAGAGTCGGATTCCTATTGCGAAAGCCATTTTCCACGAGCCACGACTAAAGACGCGAGCGAGAAGTATGTTACCGTTTTGCGACCCCGATCATTGTGGATCGTTTACGAGGTCACACCCCATTAAAAGAGTAGTACAACTGCATGATCCAAGAATATTTGGATTTAGGCCATTTGAGAGAGGTGTCGCCGCCCCACCATTCTCCAAATTACTACCTCCCACATCATGCGGAAATAAAACCCGAAGGCACCACCACGAAACTTTGAGTGGCGTTCATCGCTTCCAGCCCTTCAGTAAATGGAACAGGCTTGAATGATGTACTTCATGTCGTTCCAGTTCTCCAATCTGACTTAACGATTCAGATTTCAAGTATGCCTTTAGTGCGGACATTACGAAAATGTATAGGCAGATACAAAGGATCCTTTTCCGAAACAAGGAAGGTGACACTCGAGATTTCGAGTTGAAAACCGTAATATCCCGCCATCCATGTGCTGCAACAGCTGTCTGATGACGTAGATCAATAGCTTCCAAAAGCCTGTCACATAATCCGGGATGACAACCTTCCCGGCGAAATGAGCCATAGATGACAAATGTTCGTGCCTGGACCTCATTTGTAGCCAACCGCGTAACCAAAATACCTCAAGCTACAAAGATTGAGAATTGGTCACATGTGCGATCAGAAGACAACTCTTCCGACCTAGCTAGCTTTGGCCCCCAATGGTTACAACTGCCCAAACTTCCATGGCCAGAAAAATCGGATCGGATAGGCAGCTCAGTAATCTGGAAATCCCGGAGGCTGAGAGGACCTACATAAAACTTGCCCAGCGTGAAGAATACGCGATCGACCTTCGATTGTTGCGAATGGACCAGCATCAAGCCAAATTGCAAATTTATTTCCATTTATAGACTAACATGGCCTCTTAAGAGCATGTGGTCGCTTAACTGCCTCCAAAGTCCTGCAGTATGACGAGCGCCATCCTGTAACACTATCTCGTCTTCTTGTCCAATTCCCGCACCAGACTACGCTGCATGGCGGTAACCAATTGGTAGTGCGCCTGATGGGATCCAAATATTGGATTCCTAAAGTCAAGAATCTGGAGAAAGGCGTGGTGGATTCATGCAAGGTGTGCACAATTTATAAGAAGAGACTGCAAACCCAATTGATGGGCGATCTTCCGACTGATCGGGCCCCTTTTTTTAGGCCATTTACTTACACCGGCATCGATTATGTCGGCCCCTTTAAAATTAAAATCAAGAGAGAACGCTATAGTCGGGTGGGTGTCCCGACTATCTGATACCCGTCACTCAGCTAGCAGTGCGAGGGAGATGGAGATAAACAACTTTGATTGCGCATAACTTTTTAATGAATGGTCCGACTTGAAAAAATGTCTTCTACATTTCGATAGGCATTAATAGACACTATTTGAATTATACATTTTTTAAATCCTAAAAAATGTGGCCGCCAGACACATTTTAAAATCGTTCATGGCGATTGTGGGCGTTAGGGGGGCGTGGCACCTCTGTGAAACAAACTTGCGCTGCATAGGAAGCCCAAGAATCTACATTATTAATACCAACTTTCTACCCTTTATAGTTTCCGAGTTCTTAGCGTTCATACGGACAGACAGACGGAAAGACAGACAGACAGACGCACAGACGGACAGACGAGCAGACGGCAAGTGATCCTGATCAAGAATATATATACTTTATGGGGTCGGAAACGCTTCCTTCTAGATGTTACATACTTTTGCACAAACACAGGGAGAGCGTGTTTTTCTACGAATGCCATGCATTTAATACCCAACTCCGACCTTAAGAGTGATGAGTTCCTAGAAGTCTTCTTTCCCGTGACCTTACGCAAGCACTAAAGAAGTCTGTGACTGATGCGTATAGCCATCAGGGACTCGTGTGGCGTTTCATACCACCAGGAGCTCGTCATATGGGAGGCCTGTGGGAAGCAGGAGTAAAGAGCTTTAAAACTTTGTTTTACAAGTCCACGTCCGTTCCCAAGTATACTTTCGAAGAGCTTTCTACGCTTCTTGCCAAGATTGAAGCCTGCCTTCATTCCAGGTCGCTTTCTCCAATGTCAGAAGACCCGACAGACTTGCTGGCACTAACGCCAGGCCATTTGCTGATCGGTGGTCCGTCGCTTTTCACGGCCGAGCCTGATATCAAAGGCGAAGCCAAGTCGATTATAAGTCGATGGCAACATCTCAAGGCCCAACATCAACAATTTATTGCGCTATGGAAAGAAGAGTATCTAAAAGAAATCCACAAGCGCAACAAGTGGCCAAATCCATCCAGAAATCTGCAAGTCGACGATATGGTAGTCATCAAGGAAGATAACATGGCATCAAATGACTGGCGGCTCGGCAGAATCGTACCTGCGTTCCCAGGAGCCGATACCAGAGTACGCGTCGTAGATATTCTTACTTCTCGGGGAACCATCAAACGTCCGGTCCACAAAGTAGTTCTCCTTCCTATGGAGGCTAAGGCAACCTCCAAATCTCCACAATAATGCCTTCTGTTTCCGCTTTCCACCCCGTAAACACCACTAAAGCGACTCCCTTTCTGATTTGTTTGTTGATTTGCTTTCTCTTCCAAATAAAAGTTTAATGGCTCCTCGCCCACGCACTTCTCAGACCCTCGTCATCAGATGTTCTCGAGGTATAAAATCCTACCGCTGCCGAATCTGCCAGGGTATACATCCGCTCCGGAAATGCAACCGATTCCTGAGGCTCAGTTCCGAGAAGCGTCTCCGAGCATCCGAGCGTCTCTACAATTGTTTGGCTCATAAGACACTTGCAAAAAATGTGAACAGGACCATCACACTTTGATCGAAATGCACGAGATGCCCGTGATAACTTGCCGATCGTCATTCCAGCAACCTCGCAAGTCGTCGACCCCGATTCGTCAGCTCTGGTGCAGTAGTTATCCACATCGCAGTGTCGATCGTCAGTCCCAGCTGATCAAACACGCCCCTCAGGTCAGCAAGCTGCACCTATTTTGGCCCCATCCGGTCATTGCCGGGCGATTTCAACATGGAAATGGTACTGAATAGTCTGCGGATCCGAACACCGATTCGTGCGCTGAGTGATAAGGTTCGGGCCAAATTCAGCGACATCCGATTGGCCTATGAACAATTCCACCGTCCGGCCACTATCTCCCTGGAGTTGGGATCCGACGTATATCCCAAGGCGATCCCACCCGGGTTCCTAATTCTACAAGATGAGCTGCCAATCGCTCAGAGCACGGTGTTTGGATGGATCGTGTCGGGAGCCTGCCGTCAGTCCTAATGTCTAGCTTTTCGAGCAGTGCACTGGAACGACCGAGCAGAACTTCTTTCCAGATGTACTCTCATCTCAATTGCTTCAATTGCTTGATTTTATCCGCAAGTTTCGTGAAAAAATATGTGTGGAAACTTTCGATGAATTTAATTTTAAATCAAAACAAGTTGTAATTTAGAATGAGTATATTGCAATACCATGTCATAACACAACGTGACTAGCACATTAAATTAAGAGTTTCTATACCCGGTACTCGTAGAGTAAAAGGGTATATTGTATTTTATTGTAGAAGGAAGCATTTCCGACCCTATAAATTATACATATTCGTGATCAAGGTCACTAGCCGAGTCGATCTGTCTGTCCATCTGTCTGTCCGTCTGTCTGTCCGTCTCTCAGTCTGTCTGTCTGTATGAATGCTGAGATCCCGGAAACTACAGAAGCTAGAAAGTTGGGATTACCCACACATATTCTTGGGCTTCCTACGCAGCGCAAGTTTTTTTTAGCCGAGGACCCTCTAACGCCCACAATCGCCTTAAACGATTTTAAAAGGTGTCTGGCGCCCACATCTTTAAAGATTTCGGAAAAGTATTTATTGTATTTTTCAATACCTTTCGAAATGTAGAAGAAATTTTTCAAATCGGATTATTTGTTAAAAAGTTATGCGCAAGTAACGGGTATCTGATAGTCAGCGCACCTGACTATAGCGTTCTCTCTTTTTTTACTTGTAGTGCTAGGATGCAAAATAAAGAAAATAATAAGGTAAATTCCATCCAGGATCTCCATTGTTTGTTGTTCGAGATGAAATGCTAAATACTCATGCAAATATGACGGTTCGTTTTATATATCATTTTGAGATTTTGTGGTACATAGTGTTTTGTGTTATGCAGTTGTCTTAGTAAGCCATACGTTTACCCGATAGAACTTCGAATGTGGTCAGTACAGTTCGGAGTGTTATTAATGGTAATACCGAGGTTTTTGACTTTTTATAATCAACTGGGCATTTGAGTTAGGTGTTCGCTGAGCTAGTGTTAATGGCATTAAGATCTATGTTGCATAAAACCAATATATTCATTTAAGCTACACAAAAGACGACATACATACATTTGCACATCATCTGCATACAAATTGACCTCACATTGAGACAGAATACTCCAAAGAAAACATATAGTGAAAATAATAGATGGCCGAAAACGGATCCTTCCGGGACCTCCTGATTGCCAAAAAATATTAAATATGCGCATAAAATCTCGTGTTTGACCTTGTCGAATGCCTGATAATTGTCGTGGTGGAGCTTCTTTGCTTTTTAAAACCACATTGTTTTGCATTCAGTATCTGTTTCCATAAATTTTACTATCTGACTCGCCATCAGATTATCAAATTTTTTAGATAAATAGGGAAAAATTGTATTTGTAATTAATTTTTAAATGGAAATGTAGATGTCATAAAAGCGGTATTGACTAGAAGACTAGCAAGGCCTAGTGATGTAAATTTGGGTCGAAGCTTCGATGTTGATGTTCATCGTTGTTTGCAAAATGATACATCGATGTCGTGTGGAACATCGGCTAGAAATATCGATGCATCGATGTTTTTAACCCGATTACTCCAAAAAAGTGTTTCCACTGGGTTAACTCCAAATATCGAGTAATGACATCTAGTGTTTGTTTTTTGTGTTGTTTATTTTACTGGGGATGGACCTTCAACGACAAGCCTAGTACTCAGTACGACGAAAACTGCTAGCTAACTATAGGAGTAAGCGAGAGGCAAATAGGTAGCTAACGCCTTTAGCTGGGACTTTTTCCCACCTCGGTACTCAGTTGAGCTAAGGAAATAGAAAGGAAATACCAAAAATATACCGATGAACGCCTTTAGCCGCGGCCCAAAGAATAGAAAATTTGATCTTTGGCTGTGTTTGTGCAGAAGCGGTGTGCCAATAACAAATTATAAATGAAAGGAAAACACCAAAAACCACTGAAAAACTTCTGCAGGAGTTTCGGCAATACATATTGCCATGCCAACAGCAAATTTAAAGCTTGCGACCCAGGTCGGTTCAATATTTTAAATATTTTAAAATTGGCGCCAGTTGATGTTTGCTGCTTGTCAACAAACCGAGCTGATTGAGAGTAAGACCATGCTACATGCATTGCGGATGAACTCCCAAAAACTTCGTCCACACTAAAAGATTAATATTTTTCGACTATTAAAACTCCTAGCCGAACTGAGTACTAGGCTATAGGAAATAAATACAAAATATACCGAAAAATCCAAAAAAAATACTCCGAAATACCAAAGACCCTAAAAGTACTTCACTTTTGCCCACATCTAGTTGCCTATACATAGCCTATGTAAAAAAAACAGGGTTATGTCAATAACCCCATAACTCCATAACTCCACCCTAGTGTAAATAGGCTATAAATTAGTTATTGAGATTTTTTGATATATAAATAAAAAGGAATATATATTTTTCACAATATACTTTCTGTGCCATGGCAAATACAGGGTAAATTAAAAAAACACAGCGAATTTGTCCGTGCGGCACTGAAACCATATGTTGTGCAAATTTGTGAAACTTGACTCCCGATGTTTTGTTAAAGATCGATGCATCGATAAACATCGGCATAACATAAAACATCGAAAAACATCACCCAAAAATCATCGATGCTCTATACATAGATGTTTTTTTACATCACAAGCTAGGCCTCTCGCAGCTTCGCCTGCGGAAATTAAAATTACAAATTTCTTAAGTATGCATGTGGATCAGCTATATTGTTGTAGCGAGCGAAGTACTTGATATATCATTTTACTTATTTACTTCATTAAATATATATGTTCATATATATACACATATTTATGCACACCTATTAATCTCAACATTTGGTTGACAACGGCCGGCTGGCTCTCGCTCACTAACACATCGAGCCAGCCGTCTCAGGGCATATATGTGTGTACGTGAATATGCTAACGCTGCATTTACTTCGCCCGCTGCTCACTCAATTCTAGCTGCTAAGAATGTTCGACTTCTCAATAAAGACACTCTCGAACTGGACGTCTTCGTGATTACTTCTTTGAATTTAAATCTAATCATCACATGGCGACCGTGACAGGACGTCACAACCATGAATAAAATAAAAACATATAATTGTTATGTTTTTTTTTACATGTATTAATTGAAAAGTGAAAAAAAATATTTACAAATAATAAACTGTTGTGTTGTAATTACACATAAAACGTATTTAATTATTGTGGTGAAGTGAAGTTCCCCACCGACAACTGCGAAATTTTTGTGAAGTGTGGCGAAGGGAAGTGCCCCGCCGAAGGAAAGAAAGTGTGGTAGACAGCCCCGTCTACTACACCACCGTTTGGATAAGAATCAAAGGTGAAGAATAAAGTGCGGTAGACAACCCCGTCTACTGCGCCGCCGTCTGGATAAGGCGAGGCGTGAAGAAAGTGTGGTAGGCAGCCCGTCTACTGCGCCGCCGTTTGGATGAGAGCCGAATGCGAAGAATAAAGTGCGGTAGACAGCCCCGTCTACTGCGCCGCCGTCTGGATAAGGCGACGTGAGGAAGAAAGTGCGGTAGACAGCCCCGTCTACTGCGCCGCCGATTGGAAACGGAACACGGTAGGCCTATCGCCCACTGTGTCAACGTGGGATGCGATGGATGGTACACCCGTACCTCAAAAAGATAAACCCACTCTGGAGGAGGCTCTAGAGGCACAGCCAAAGGACGGTCCCAGGCCAATCAGCATTGCTGATTATAAATCAAGGATCATTTGACGGGAGCGTCAGCGAGCCCAGGACAGGGACGAGCAGCTCACGCGCATTCCACCGACCCCAGCACCAAAAAAACAATGGGGTGGAAAGCGAGCTCGACTCTTGAAGGAGCGAGCCCGGATTATCGGGGACCTTAAGGAAAAAAGGCCCCAAACCAACGAGGGAAATTTAAAAGAACGGCTCAAAGAGCTAAATTCCTTACTCCACCGGGAGAAGAAGAGCGGACTAAGAAATTAGTTCACCGCTGAATTTTTTTAAGCACTGGCAACGCGTTTACGCGGGGTGCGATAGTTAAGATCATTAACAAACAATCATATACATCTACTAACACACAACTTTCGGTGTAAACTTAATATAAGTAAAATTATTGTAACCAGTTACTTGTGGTAATGTAAACCGAAAGTTGTGAATATTGTATAACCTCATACATAAACATATAAATATTTTTTTTTTATCTCGACCAAAGTCCATAATTAATATTTATATATATATATATTCAAAAAAAAAAAATTCAAAATGGGTTTGTGGAGCTCCAAAGAAGCCGAAGTAAAAGAAAACACGGCTAATGTAGTAAACAATGTAGTGGTAGACCACACACCCTTTTGAACTCAATGTTCATACTCATGATTGTTCTTACCGTTTGTACCATTATCCACGTAATCTTCAAACTACATAGCACTTACAGAAAGTGCCTTAAAAGAGACAGCCGTTTCCGCGATTACATGAGCCGAGCACAGGGTCTAGACGTCATTTAAAACAACATACATTTATTACAAAAAAAAAAAAATAAAAAAAAATAATAATAAAAGTTAGTTGTCAAGGTAGTTAGAATGTCAAGAACCCAAGCTAAAATAGATTTAGTAATTCTGGCAGAACCAGATTTTTATATTAGAACTCGAATTTTATTAGCCCGAGAAAATTTACCAATGACATCAATTTAACCATCAGGCCTTAATCTAATGACTGACAGATGGAATAGGTTAGAAAAGTTCTTTATTGAAAAAAAGAACAACATATTAAAAAGCTATAAGTGTATCAATAAAAACACGCAGATAAGAAAAGAGACAGTGCTAAAACACCTGTCCGACATAATTTTAAGCACAAATAAAATTAGAAGAGCAATAGCCGTTACTTCGAATAGGTTAACTCCTACACATTTTAATCTTGCTATAAAAATACATGAAAGTATAATCGTTGTATTATCGAAAGCCTTACAAAAGTATGGTGTATCATTTCAAATACCAAATAACTTTCATTCACAAATTGAGGTCGATTTAACAGTCCCTCAAAACTCAGACTTCGACAACTCGTTGGCGGACATTTTATTAGAAGAAGACAAAGAAGATTTTTTTGGGTTCACTGATCCCTCAGAAATCGAAGACAACTCAATAAAAGTGGAACCCGACAATTTACCTCCGATCGAGATTGACGAAGAAGTCATAACAATGACTCAAACCAACGTCCAATTCTTAAAAACTACGTCGTCACTCATACCTGAGTTCGACGGCAAAGCAGAAAACTTGCGAAGTTTCATAGACTCCCTAAGATTGGTAGATACTATCAAAGAAACCTATGAACCCATCGCTGTCCAACTAATAAAAACAAAACTAAAAGGACACGCTCGCAATTTAATAGGAGATGAAAGCAACATCGCTGACATAATATGTAAACTGACAAAAACGGTCAAAGGAGAATCAGTAGAAGTTTTATCTGCGAAATTGATGAATTTACAGCAAAAAAATAAAACAGCTACAGTATATGCTAAGGAAGTCGAAGATTTAACAAAGGCCCTCCAAGGAGCTTATGTCAATGATGGCTTACCATTAGAATTAGCATTAAAATACAGCACCCAAAGCGCTGTCAAAGCAATGACAACTAATTGTTCGTTGGATAAGGTGAAACTCATAATGCAAGCGGGAACGTTTGCGGATATGAACGAAGCCGTAACCAAGTTCGTCAACAGTTGTACTGAAGCTACAGGACAGTCAAACGCTGTTTTGTATTACAATAATAAATACAACAATAATAATTACCGAGGAAATACCACCTACAGAGGTAGGGGAAATAGAGGGGGTCGCGGGTATTATAGTAACAATAATAACCGCAATAATAACAACCAAAATAATACAAACTCTAATGCACAGAGTACTTCTACTGGAAGAAATTCCAACAGAAGCGTTAGGGTCACTCAGGAAAACGAGGAGGACCCCTTGACGGTAGAAGAAGAAGAGGAAGAACAGTAAGCATATATAAAATCAATATTAGCCTCAGTTTTTTTATAAAAGTTAAAAACGAAAAAACCAACAAATATTTAACATTGTTAGTAGATACGGGAGCCGAGATTTCATTACTTAAACAATGTATTTAAGAGTACCCCGAATTAGACAGTTCTAAAATTTCAAATATAACAGGAATAGGACAAGGTTCTATAAAATCCTTGGGCTTAGCGCTCGTGGAACTTAAAACAAAAAATTTCATTATACCACATGACTTTCAAATAGTTCCACCTGATTTTCCGATTCCATGCGATGGTATTCTAGGAATAGATTTCATTAAAGAATTTAATTGTATTTTAGACTTTCAAGATTCACAAGGTTCTCTAGTATTAAGACCTAATAACTTAACTTTTTCTATACAAATCCCAATGCACAATTCGGTTTCCGAGAATACTCTGTTACTACCATGTAGAGCAGAAGTAATTAGAACAGTAAAAATTAACTCAAAAGAATCGTCCGTTTTTATTCCAAGCCAAGAACCATTAAAAGGTGTACTAGTTCAAAGCACCTTGGTTAACACGAGTTGCGCAACAATCCGATTTCTAAATACAAGCTCTGAAACAATTAGCTTAAATGTGGATACAATAAAATTCGAGTCGTTAGAAAACTATGATATACAAAAGCCCAAGGAACTTAAACCCAAATACAGTAACGATAGAACAATAGAAGTATTAAAAAAGCTAAGTTTTCCTTCTCAATTCCAAACAAAATTGTCAGAACTGTGTAAAAATTATAGTGATATATTCGGTCTTGAATCGGAACCGATAACAGCTAACAATTTTTATAAACAACAGCTTCGCTTAAGCGACAAAACACCGGTATATATAAAAAATTATAGAAATGCAGAAAGTGAAAAACCAGAAATAAACAAACAGGTCGATAAATTAATAAAAGATGGTGTAGTCGAACCATCAATTTCAGAATATAACAGTCCATTATTGTTAGTTCCAAAAAAATGCCTACCAAATTCAACAGAAAAACGATGGAGACTAGTGGTTGACTACAGACAAATAAACAAAAAATTATTAGCCGACTAATTTCCATTACCACGCATAGAAGATATATTGGATCAGTTAGGACGGGCTAAATACTTTTCTTGTTTGGACCTAATGTCCGGATAGAATTGTCCGAAAAATCTAGAAACCTTTCATCGTTTTCGACAAATAAAGGTTCATTCCGTTATACGCGGTTACCGTACGGACTGAAAGTAGCACCAAATTCATTCATGCGGATGATGACCCTAGCATTTTCTGGTCTAGAACCATCACAGGCGTTCCTATACATGGACGACCTGGTAGTTTAACAAAAGTATTTCAGTTATGCCGCAAATTTAACTTAAAACTGCATCCAGAAAAATGTTCTTTCTTTATGCACGAAGTTACCTATCTGGGTCATAGGTGCACAGACAAGGGTATATTACCTGACGAAAATAAATACGAAGCAATTAAAAATTATCCAGTGCCCAAAAACTCAGATGAGGCGCGTAGATTTGTAGCATTCTGTAATTACTATAGAAGATTAATACAAAATTTTGCAGATTATTCTAGACATATAACAAAACTGTGCAAGAAAAATGTCAACTTCGAGTGGAACACGGATTGTAATGAGGCATTTAATTACTTAAAAGAAGCCTTAATGAGCCCAAGACTTTTACAATATCCAGATTTCAACAAAGAATTCTGTATAACAACAGACGCCAGCAAATACGCTTGCGGAGCGGTACTTACGCAAGATCATGGGGTCGCGCAATTACCAGTTGCATATGCGTCTCGATCATTTACAAAAGGGGAGTCCAACAAGTCAACCACTGAGCAAGAATTAGCGGCCATCCACTGGGCCATAAAGTATTTCAGACCATACGTTTATGGGAGGCATTTTATAGTAAAAACAGATCATCGAACATTAATTTACCTATTTTCAATGAAAGATCCTAGTTCAAAATTAACAAGAATGAGGCTAGATTTAGAAATATATGACTTTACTGCGGAATACCTCAAGGGGAAAAATAATTACGTGGCAGACGCCCTGTCCAGAATTACAATAAACGATTTGAAATCATTAAACAGACAGGTAATGAAAATAACAACCAGATCAGAAACACGAAAAAATCAGGATCAGAAATCAGAAAAGGAACCCTTGCAGAAGCAGGAGTATCCTGAGCCCAGAGTCTACGACGTTGTCAATAACAATGACATCAGAAAATATGTGAAGCTTAAATTCGTCAAACACAAGTGTTTGTTTAAACGAGGAAAACGAATAATTTCACAATTTATAATTGATGATTTGTACTCCAATGGAAAAATTGATTTGACACGGTACTAATTGATACTATTGGTCCATTACCACGCTCGGAGGACGGAAACGAATACGCAGTCACAATTATTTATGATTTAACTAAATATTTAGTAACGGTACCAATTTCGAATAAAAGCGCAAATATGTCCGTTCATATATTTCAAGTGACAAAAGTGATTGGGACATATGGTTGAAATATTTCACATACTGTTTTAACACAACACCATCAGTCACGCATAATTATTGTCCGTACGAATTAGTGTTCGGAAGACCAGCTCGAAAATGTATAGATATTTCTAAAATAAATCAAATAGATCCCATATATAACATAGATGATTATGCTAAGGAAGTTAAGTTTAGATTAGAATCAGCATACAAACGGGCAAGAATCATGCTGGAAAGGGAAAAAGAAAAGCGAAAAACACTATACGATAAAGACGTAAATAATTTTGATGTAAAAGTCGGAGATCAAGTCTTACTTAAAAACGAGACAGGGCACAAACTAGATAAGAACTTTCTAGGACCATTTAAGGTCGTAAGTATAAACGATAGAAATAATATAAAAATTATCGACAGTAAAAAGAAGCAACAAGTAGTAAGCAAGCCGAATGAGAAAATTTTAGAAAGTGTATTTAATGACGAGTGTAATAATTTTTCGTCACAAATGTTGATATCAGAACTTTTGTACGTTGAAGGTGCGATCGTCACTAGTTTTTTACCTCGATAAGAGGTGTTTTTATTTGATATCAGATGTTTTGTATTGTTTACTTTTGCTCTCATAGGAGCTAATATATTGGTACATTTAAATTGAATTATTTATTTAAGAATTGCATTAATGGAACGGTTTAAAACAATTTTAACGATTCCTTGACCCTAAAATACAGTTTGGATATGCACATACACATTAAAAATTACTTTTTGTCATTCAGAAATTGTTAAAACACTTAAAACTTAACTTTAAATCATTAAAAATTGTTAAAGGACTAGTAAACGATGAGAAAACATGAATTCCATAAGGATCCGATACGAGTGAGAGAGTAGCCCTACTTGCTGCGACGTGTTTTCATAGAAAAAAGCAGAGGCCTTGTTAAAAAAAATTCGATATTTTAAAAACTAAAAATGGCTCCAACTGTTTACAAAAACCGATTGCAACTAACAATATGGCGCATACATTGAAATATAAAAAAAAAATTTAAATACAAATTTTTTAGAATCTTAATTTGCTTTTATTTTTAAGAAACTAAAAACTTTTTTTTTAAGAAGAGGTTTTAGAGGAATTAATGCAAAAGGCATGAAGTCACGCGGATTCATATAACCGGAGATAAAGATTTTCAATGAGAGGGTACTTTTTCAAATTTGTCAAATTTTGGAAAACTTAAAAAATTCTAACTAAAAAAAAATTTTTTTTCGGACAAATCCTGATACACGTGATTGCTCATTTTCCGAATAGAACATGTAAAAAAAGTTTCAGGCAAATCAAAAATGTAAAATTTTTTTTTGGCCAAATCTGTTCGGCTTGTAAATGAACGGCCCTTGGGCAGCATTAATTGTTATGAGCTGGCAAAAGTGGCTATTTTCGTTTCTTAATAACTTTTAAACGTGAATTTTTACAGTAATGTGTTATATACCAAAATTTAAGGAATCTCAAGGGCTATACAGTTTAAAGTTTTAAAGAAAATCGTTAGAGCTGTTTTTGAGAAAAATAAAAAAAAGCTAAAAAAAAAGTTTAAAAAAATTTTCTTTTGTTCATATCTTTTTAACTATTACATTTACACAAATTGCATATAGAAGGCGTTTATAGCATTTCAAAATACCTTTCAAACGAGATGCAGCACAAGTCTGTAGCTTTAGTAGTATAGAAGTTACGGCTTTCCGAATTTTAGCTATTTATAGCTGTTTTCCCGCTAAACTAGCGGGTTTTTCCAAAAGTGGTAGAACAAAAGTTTTTTATATCGATGTGATGAACGTCATATCAAATTTTCAGAACTTAAAAAACATATTTTGGACAAGTGGACAAACTGACAAACTGACAAACAGAATTAAATTTTCATTTTGGGAAGAAGAAGAAAATCTTATTTTGGCTATAACTTTTGAACGGAGCGTCGGATTTTATCATATGACCCCTCATTCGACCGATATTTTCAGTAGGAACACAACTAAAACATTGCGAGGGGGCATTTATCCCCACCGGCCCCAACAGCTCAAAATTTCGAAATTTGCACTTTTTCACTTTCACCGCTCTCTCTCCCAATCCAATTAATTTTCTTAAAGTCTTGGTATGCAATCCTTTAAGTTTTTGCAATACCTTTCGATTGTTGTATTACTCATTACGATCGGACTATCACAGCAGATTTTCAATTTTGCGGCTATATAATAGTAGTCGCCTTCGCACACTCTCCTGGTGCGCTTCGTCACTACATGGACTGCCGTCCATAGTGATATTGCAGGCCGCAAATACCATCCTTCTCTAATGATAATTTGAATTTTCGATTGCAGGTATAATTTTAATTTCAGGTATTGTTGATAATTTGGCAGTAACTAAGTAAATTTTAATAATAATATATTAAATACTTAATATAATACTTTGTATCTTTTTTGTTTTCTTTTCTCTTTTTTGTTTAGGTAATATTTATAATGTTATTTTTATCTTTTTTTGTTTTCATTTCTCTTTTTTTTTAGGAAATATTTATAATGTTATTTTTATCTATTTTGTTTTTTTTTTCCTTTTTTGTTTAGATTTGTTAGATTCTAGGAAGGGCTGAAGTACATTTTTTCTTAATTTAATGGCGAAAAAAAATTTTTTACAGTGGTAGAACAAAAGTTTTTTATATCGATGTGATGAACGCCATATCAAATTTTCAAAACTTAAAAAACATGTTTTGGACAAACTGACAAACTGACAAACTGACAAACAGAATTAAATTTTCATTTTGGGAAGAAGAAGAAAATCTTATTTTGGCTATAACTTTTGAACGGATGACCCCTCATTCGACGGGTATTTTCAATAAGAACACAACTAAAACATTTCGAGGGGGCATTTATCCCCACCGGCCCCAACAGATCCAAATTTCTAAATTTTCACTTTTACACTTTCACCGCTCTCTCTCCCAAACCAATTGATTTTCATGAGGTCTTGGTATGCAACCCTTTAAGTTTTAGCAATACCTTTAATTTGGTGTATTACTCATTACGATCGGACTATCACAGCAGATTTTCAATTTTGCGGCTATATAATAGTAGTCGCCTTCGCACACTCTCCTTGTGCGCTTCGTCACTACATGGACTGCCGTCCATAGTGATGCATCATATATCGACAAAATGCAGTCTTATTTGAGTGTAACGGCGAATAATTACGCCTTAAATCGCATTAGTGCTTAAAGTTTAACTATACAAATTTATGAAATGAAAAAAAATCGAATGTTGATATCATTTGTGTCTCCGGAACGCGGTACCAAATGTTTGTGATGTTATGTTTGCGTCTGACGGATACTAATTATTAATATTGATTTCTCAGAAGCTTTATCAATATTGGACTCAATATCAATAGTAAACAAGAATGTTGGTGATCTAAACAGCAACTTGTTGAATGAGAATCACTTAAAAACAATTTGGAATCGCAAGGTTTCTATGCGGTAAACTTCCCAACACATTTTTTACAAAGTACTGACACCTTACTTTATGTAATTTTTGTCAATAATCTTTAAAATGTCATATTGACCCAGTTTCCATGCGTGTTTTTCAAGGCATGACCAACTATTTTTAATCTATGGCATTTGTTTTAAAAACGCAAATGAAGTTATTAATTATAGAGATTAAAAAATAAGTTTTAAGTGACCTATCTACACACCTATTTTAACTTGAGGTCAAAAATCGTCTTCAGTTTGAAAAATATCAAGCAAAGTCGAGACACAATAAATGAAGCAATGCAGCTTCTGCATACATGCATTCACCGTGGTGCTACTAAGGGATCAACAGGGCAGATGTTTGCTAACTTACTCAGCGTTTGACCTCCAGTTAGCTTAAAAACAACTGAATTATATAGATTTTAAAAATGTTTGGCATAGTATTCTGTTGACACCCTTAGTGAATGACCCATAGCCTTTAGACCCAGTGAAAATTAGCCTTTTCTCTTTAAACTCTTTAAACGATTATTATACGCTTAAAATAATAATAAGATACTTGATAAAAAAATTGTAAGTGAAAGGCAAACAGCAATTCGTCAAGTAAACTCATACTAATATTGAACTTATTCAGGGGTGTCAACCAAATTTCCCCCCAAAAGCATATCTTGGTGTCACATAAACCGTTTTAAAATTAAGTACACGATTTTAAGCGAACCAAATAGTAACTGCTCACGCCAAAAGGGCGTTTAATTTCTGAAGTCAGTATTGAGGCGAAGTTATCTGATGTCCACATTTCGCCGGGAAGGTTGTCATCCCGGCCTAACTCTTGCAGCCAGATCTCCTGCATAAATATTTTTGCCCGGACGATGACCGGGGCAAGCCATCCAGCGGGATCGAATAGCTTGACGATCTGGGAGGGAACTTCTCTCTTCGTGTAGGAGGACTCGTCGGATATTTTTGGGGGCACGAAGAAGAACTCGTCGGTAGTTGCTTTCCAGCGAATGCCGAGAGTTTTGGCCGTGCTTTCGGCACCAATATTCAGGCACTCAGCATGGAGAAGATGCTCGTTTGGAATGTCCTTTAAAACCCCTTGGTGTTGGATGTCTACTTTCTAAGCGGAAACCCGGCAGAATTCAGTGAGGTTACTTAACTCTTGGATAGCTAGTTGAGCTTCTTGTAGAGAATTTAATCGCTAAAACGTCGTCAACATACATGAAGCTGCGGATTATGTGACAGGCTTTTGGAAGCTGCTGATCTAAGTCATGAGCCAGCTGTTGCAGCACATGGATGGCGAGATAGGGCGCGCAATTGACACCGAGTTCAGGTTTTCAGCTCGAAATCTCGAATGTCACCTTCCTTATTTCGAAAAAGGATCCTTTGAAAGGCGTTTGCTTTAGATCGACCCAGATCTGCCTATACATTTTCGTAATGTCCGCACTAAAGATATACAGTGGCGGAAAAAATAACACTATGCAACACTAAAAATTTACCTCGATGGATGCTATTGTTTTGAATTCGTTACGAATTTCCAAGTTAAACAGCTTTTTCCAAAAAGTTCCCCGACGCAAGGATTCTTAGCTCAAGGACCTCAAAGTTCGAAAAATGGTGAAATTGGCCAACTTTCCGGAGGTTTCACAGGCAAACGGATTAATGGTTTGTTTTTTATTTTAAGGTTTTTCAAAAGTGACCGTCTTTATTTTTCGAACCCCATACTCAGAATAATTTTATGATTTTTTTTAATGGAGAAAAAATAAAAGAAAATATAGTCATAATATGTAAAAACATACAGCTGCGGTCAAAATAGTAGTAGTGTTTCCGCCCTTCGTTTTTAAAGGTTTGTTGTTGTAATTTTTCTTTTCCTGGTAATTGATTATTGATTATTATTGTACTATTGGACTAATTGGATAAGAAAAATTATAACGACAAACTTTAAAAAAGTGAAGGGCGGGAGCACTATATATTTTTACGTTTTATGGCAATGCTTTCTTTTATTTTTTTCTTCCTTTAAAAAATTCTAAAATTATTCTGAGTACGGGGTTCGAAAGATACAAAAATGCCACATTTAAAAAACTTTAACATCAATACAAACCATTAATCCGTAATACCTGTAATACCTCCGGAAAGTTGGCCAATTTCATCATTTTACGAACTTTGAGGTACTTGTGCCAAGAATCCTTGCGTCGGGGAACTTTTAGGAAAACGCTGTTTAACTTGGGAATTCGTAACGAATTCAACAAAATAGCATCCAGCGAGGTAAATTTAAAAAGCATTAATTTTGTTGCACGGTATAATAGATACGTTTTTGTATGGCTTTCCCATACAAAAAGTTTCTATTATTTTTTCTGCCACTGTACTTGAAACAGCGCCACTTCAAAATCTGAATCGTTAAGTCAGGTTGGAGGACTGGTCCGGCATGAAGTACATCATTCAAGCTTGTCCCATTTGCTCAAGGGCTGGAAGCGTTGAATACCACGCAAAGTTTCGTGGTGGTGCTTTCGGGTTTAATCACCGAATGATGTGGGTGGTAGTTATTTAGAGAATGATGAGTCGGCGAAACCTCTCTCATATGGCCTAAATCCAAATGTTTGTGCCTACGCGAATGTAAACACACAGACGGGTCTACCGAGGAACAGTGATAATTCGCACACTCGGCACGGAGTTGCTTTGGAGTTACGAGGCCTCTTCCCGGAGGTCAGAAAGTAAGACCGCGGAGTTATAAGATGGGTTGATAACTGATTTATTGTGAAGTTGGTACAAGCTTTTATACTTATTGGAGATGCGGAAGCTTAGAGGACAGAATAGCAAAGTCATGTGTGTTCTCGAGTACGTCAGTTAAATTGATTACGCTAACAGATTGCATAGTTGTTCGGCTGACACTGCAGAATGTGCTTGGCGGGTCTTGACCCTCAATTAAGGCCTGATGTCGGTTAGCAGCTAACAAATCAATGAATGCGAGGTATGTTTGTTGAGGCTCAAGCTTCTGAGTAACGTCCTTCCAATCTTCTGCTGGATGCTCCAATGGTTTTGGGTTCATCAACAATAAAGGTTATGAGTTAATTCGTTTAATTGTCGTAGCATCGCGTGGTTAATAGGCCGCACACTGGATTACTTGTCGGCTCCTTATGAAGCATTGTATGATGCCGTTGCTGGCAGACTCGACAGTTGGCTGATAATTTGCAGAATTCGACATTATGATCTGAAGACAAGCAAATTGTGCATCCTCCTACTTGAATAACAACTTGGCACCGCGTTTTAGGATCCATTTCTTGAAAACGAATACATGCCCTTATGTGGCTCTAGGTGGCAAATCTTGCAGCTCTCTTCGTTGTTGACTGATGGATAACGGAGTGTTGCTGTAGGCGTCGTTAATTATTATCGTTGATGCATTTCGCTTTTTTCGCATATACAAGCACCTTTAAGAGCTGCTAAAAAATGTAAAGAAAAATTATCACCGTAAAATCATATGGACCTATTTTGTCCTTCGAAGAATGCAAAAAGAGATTGGTGTGTGATGCTTTCGACACGACAATAGGAGCAGTACTAGAGCAGTCGACAAATGATTGCTGGCAGCCGCTGGGATTCTTTCCGAAAAATTTAAGTTCAACAGAGAAAAACATGAGATAATGCTATAGTCGGGTTGGTGTCCCGACTATCTAATACCTCAGCTAAAGGGAGTGCGAGGGAGATGGATATATACATTTTTTTTATAAATATACACAACAAAATTGCATTTATCTTTTTCGGAAATCTTTAAAGGTTAAAATCTTTAAAATCGTTAGTGGGCGATTGTGGGCGTTAGAGGGGGCGTGGCGCTCGGGTAAAATAAACTTGCGCTGCGTAAGAAGCCCAAGAGTATGTGTGGGAAATCTCAACCTTCTAGCTTTTGTAGTTTCCGAGATCTCAGCGTTCATACAGACGGACAGACAGACAGACAGACCCTGATCAAGAATATATATACTTTATAGGGTCGGAAACGCTTCCTTCTAGCTGTTACATACTTTTGCACGAATACAATATACCCTTTTACTCTACGAGTAACGGGTATAAAAAGATTTCATTTACACTTTTACAAAAACTTTTAAAATATAGGCGCTAGACAGACATTAGCGACGTATGCGATTGTGGGCGTTAGAGTGGCACATTGGCATAACAAACTTGCGCTGAATGGAAGCTAAAGAATCTAAACCCGACTCTCTAGCTCTTATAGTTTCCGAGATCACAGCGTTCACACGGACAGACAGACGGACATGGCTAGATCAACTCAGCTAGTGATCCTGATCAAAATACTATTGTTTTTGCGGAAATTAAGGGAAAAGGTTCTGAAAAAATGATTTTCGCGGCTTAAAGGCTAAATGAGGAATGCTTTATTAAGTAGCAAAGATAAAGGTATGCAAATGGTATACAGTAGAACTGATCTACATACATATTTGAAAAATTTTTAAAAACAATTTCCGTAGGCGAAGCAGCGGGAGGCCTTGCTAGTCTTCTATACCGCTCTTATGACATTAACATTTGCAACCCAATGGAAAACTTCAAAAATATAACCCATCCCTACAAAGAATGACGAATACCATTTTGCCCTGTTTATCTAAAGAGTTTGAAAATCTGATGGCGAGTCAAATAGTTAAAAGTATGGAAACAGATACTGAATGCGAAACAATGTGGTTTTAAAAAGCACGGAAGTTCCACCACGGCAATTATCAAGCATTCGACACGGTCTAACACGAAATTTTATGCACAAAATTTCTAAATTTTTTGGCAATCAGTAGTAATTTCTTCCAAGTCCTCGTCCATGTTATGTGTAAAGCGAAGAATCCCGCCGTTCTCGGCCATCTTTTATTTTCACTATATGTTTTCTTTCGAGTGTTCTGTCTCAATGTGAGGTCAATTTGTATGCAGATGTTGTGCAAATGTATGTATGTCGTCCTTTGCGTATTTAAATTAATTTATTGGTTTTATGCAACATAGATCTTAAGGCCATTCACACTATGGCAGCGAACACCTAACTCCAAATGCCTAGTCGTTTATAAAAAGTCGATAGGTACAAGAAGGTTCGAATTTTTTCATATTGGGGACTCCCCAATTCAGTACGTAGGATAAATCAAAAACCTCGGTATTACCTTTAATAACACTCTAAACTGTACTGACCACATTCCTAGTTCTATCGGGAAAACGTATGGCTTACTAAGACAACTGCATAACACAAAACACTATGTACCACAAAATCTCAAAATGATATATAAAACGAACCGTCATATTTGCATGAGTATTTAGCATTTCTTCTCGAACAATAAACAATGGAGAACCTGGATGGAATTTACCTTATTATTTTCTTTATTTTGCATCCTAGCACTACAGGTAAAAAACTCTTAATTTAATGTGCTAGTCACGTTGTGTTATGACATGGTATTGCAAAATTCTTATTCTAAATTACAACTTGTTTTGATTTAAAATTAAATTCATCGAAAGTTTCCAAACATATTTTTTCACGAAAGTCACAAAGTCATCAAGTCAACCAATTGAAGCAAGGCTACAATAAGTCGTTCAAGGACTATATGATCAACATGCAGACTATGATAAGGACACTCAGTTATTCTCCGAGGGAACCTCAACATCATTCGGAAGAACTGATCCGAACCTAAGGATCTACCTCTGAGCATTAAAGGTGTCAGATTTGGACACACTCATTATCCTAGCTGATGAGTAAAAGGAACTGGAGAAGGACGGGTAATCGTGCGCTCAGAAGAACAAGTCCTCAAGGACAAAGTCGGCATCCTCCGCGCATGTAACATGTAAAAAGTGGTAAAAAAAACGGCAGCCAGGAACCACCAGGAAACTGCCAATGGACAACATCACAGCCAGAAAATCGGCGGCAAGCATCCGATGCACGGTAGGAGCTGGAAGAGCTGGCCAGCGGACACCACACCAAAACCAATAGAGGCAGCCTATAAACACATTGTTTAGGTCACACAACCCACGTAACTAACCCACCGTTGGACTGCCGAAAATGTGGCGGTCACGGGCACTGGGGACGTGTATGTCGGAATGTCGGACGTGCGGCCCCACTCTGCCGCATCAGGAGGGCCGAATGCTGCCAGCGCGGGAAATGGCCAGCGATCTTAGCCGCAGAGACGCCAGCGGGGATCACAAAATGAAACCTCTCCAAACTAACTGGCAAACTATTTGAGGAGGAGCAACAGTTGTCCGCAGCGGTGACGATTGGTGGAGTCACGTACAAAGCCTAAGCGGGCTTCATAAGCGACAAACTGGAGGTCAACCTTGCTGCTCTAGGGAAGATTACAAGGATAAGTTGATCCTACCAGGAGTAGTGGATTGATTGTTGTTGGGTTGGAACTTTCTGACAAACCAATCAAGCAACGATATTACCCCAAGAAACCGAATGTTCAAGGGGAAATCAATGCAAAGTCGAAGGAAGTCTGTAAGGGACGCCTACCCAATACCCCGCTCAGTGTAAGATTTTGACATTCTAGGAGTCGTGTTTTTTAAGATATCGGCTTCAAATTTGGAGTGAATATTCTAGTAAGCCCAAAGATTATGTTGGATTTTTTTATTTTTTATTTTTGAAACTTTTAACTATTTTCGTATTTTTTGTTATAGTTTTCGCCAACATAAAAACTTTTTTTTAGTTTTTGGAGATATTTTTTTTTTTTTTTTTTGGAAAATGTTGGATTTTGGTTATAAGGTCATGTTTTTAGCTGTAACTTCGATGTTATAAGCTGAACAGCTGCAAATAAGGTTATATGTTAAAGATAATTGATAACAAAAACCAAACAAAATTGGTTTATATTTTTAAGATTTTTTTTTTAAATGGTAACAATTCAAACTTTATAGAAAAACTTTAGTATTTTTTTTTTGGCAAGCTAGTCCGACTCCGAATCCGAGTCACAGCTGTCATCAATGTATTAATCTTTTGATAAAAATTGGGACACATCTTTTGGAAGCTCTAAGTGTCTAGTTTTTGGTGGTGCTCGCAAACTTGCTATAAACGGATCGGATGATATCAGAAAACTGTGCATAAGATGAAAACATGGATACAATTTTGGACAGACAATTTTTGTACCCAGGTAGGATACTTAGAGGTACTAAGTATTGTATTGGTGCATTGACAATTTACTGTCTATCATAAGGGAAAGTACTTGATCTGCTGAAAGGCGCTTTGAAGTGCCATTAGAAGATAATTTAGCTTTCTTAATTATAGTCCCCGTGAACGCGGGAGCATTTGAAACTTGATTAATTAATTTAGCACAATCCCGTTTTCCGTCCGCCCGCAAAACCTGTTCTGCGGCTGATAGCAATTGATCCTCATCCATCGTGGACAACAATTCTTGGCTTTTCCTTTTTTTATGTTTTAGGACCACACTCAGAAAACGCTAATTGTGCCCTCCCTCTTTTACTTGAGGTGGAAGCAATGACATCAATTCGATAGTCCTCGCCCTTTAATGTGACCTGAAACCAACAAAGAAACCTGGCTTTATCCCTCCTAGATTTGTCAAATCTGTTTTGAAACTCAAAAGACAGTTTACTCATGTGTAATTTCAATTTGGAGTGATTAATGTCATTGCCAAACACCATCACTGCGTGCTGTACAAGAGCGTCTCGCTGAGCGGTTTTTATGTTTTTTGACCAAACCTCGAAAAATGCAGCACGGCTTATTTCATTCATTTCTAAATAGGTGGTCTTTGGGAAAAATATGGGCAATATTTTATTTAAGATTCTGAACCAGAATGAATGCCTGCGAATGATGTATGTTCTGGTTGGATAGAATACAAAAATGGTTTTGTTTTTGAAAGTGGATTAAAAATTGTCTAAAGTTTCTGGGAAAAATAACTTTTGGCTGCTCCCACTGATCACGCGATGCAATAAGACTAAACTTTGTCACCGTTGCTCGCTTTCCTTTAAAAAACGGGATCTTCAAAAAAAAAAATTTTGTTTTGATTTGTGCCTGTTTTGTAATAGTTGAACATTTCTCAAAGTGCTGAAGTCGATGAGCTTTAGATTTCAAAAATAGTTCAAGTTTTGCTAAAAGTCCCCCTAGATTGGCAAAATCTTACACTGTGCCCCGCATAAACTACATCCTTAGACTTGAAAGACGGTGGGCGATTGTGGGCGTTAGGGGGGCGTGGCATCTCGATGAAACAATCTTGCGCTGCGTAGGAAGCCCAAGAATATGATTGATTAATTCAACCTTCTCGCTTTTATAGTTTGCAAGATCTCAGCGTTCATACGGACAGACAGACAAACAGACGTAGTTGGCTAGATCGACTCGGCTAGTGATCCGGATCAAGAATACATATACCTTATAGTGTAGGAAACGAGTCCTTCTACCTGCTACATACTTTTGAACAAAGAGAATATACCCTTTTACTCTGCGAGTTGATTTTTTTTCAAGAGATATGCATTTTATAGCAACCAGACCTCTGTGCTTCGGAATAAGTGCACGCCACAGCACATAACTACTTATGTAAAGTGACGATGATCCGATCTGTCGAATCAGAGTGAATGAAATATTGCGGTTTCGCGCCCTTACTCCGGAACACACAGGTCTGGTTGCTATAAAAAGCATATCATTGCATTGCAAATTTACATTTCAGCATGTCGAAAGCTTTTAACAAATACCCTAAACTATTATGTGCATTGCAAGAAATCTTTAAAAAAATTGGCGCTACATTTTTATTATGGAATTAACTGCAGATTTCACATGAGTTTTTTAAAGAAACCCATTTGCTTTTATTACGGCTGTTCAAAATTTTCAGTACATTCAGTACTTTTGCGACCGCTTTTCATAGGAAATTCATAAACTCGATAACACTAGTTTACAAAATAATATTCTTGGTGTGCTACCCAGCAATTAATGGCAAATCCTGTTAGTGTTGGACCCCTAGATCACGAAAATACTGCTACATTTTTTTTCGATGGCACATTTTTTTTAAAGATTTTTTAAAGTTCAAAATGTTAAAGTTCGGACTTTTTTCGAATTTCTTCTTATATCTCGGCAGATATCCACCCGATTGGGCCAGTTTTTATTTTATTTTAAAGTCAATAGATCAGAGCTTAACTTTGCCATACAGATCAATATGATTGGATAAGTAATGGCAGCGCAGCAGCTCGTCAAAGATGAAAAATGTGTTTTTTGGTCGACTGTAAGTCTGCTGTATATATCGTAAAAACTCAAAAAAATCCGAGGAAAAATCATAATGGGTACCAACTTAAAGTTTACATCCTACAGAATAAAACAAGCAGGTTAAGGCCCAAATTCATGGAAAATTGGATTTATGGTGAATTTATAAAGTTAGGATTTTTCCACTTGTTTCGTTTGACAAAGTCCAAATTTATGTTTCATCCCAGGCGGAGACATGTAAACAAAAATGAGTGGTATGGCAGCCGTGTCAAAAAATAGCTAAATCAGATATGTTTGTGCCTACGCGAATGTAAGCACACAGACGGGTCTACCGAGGAACAGTGATAGTTCGCACTGTCGGCACGGAGACGCTTTGGAGTTACGCGGCCTCTTCCCGGAGGTCAGAAAGTAAGACTGCGGAGTTATAAGATGGGTTGATACTCATGTTTATTGTAAAGTTTGTACATGCTTTTATACTAATTGGAGATGCGGAACTTAAGTATAAAGAATAGTGAAATGGGTTGTATTCTGGTGTAGGTCAGTATGTTTTGATTATGGTCGCGGTTAGCGTAGTTGAATCGGCTGACACTGCAGAATGTGCTGACCGCTTGGCGGGTCTTGACTCTAAAGAATTTGCTGATCAGTACTTATTACCAGCCGTGGGTGCAACTGGGCGCCTGGTACTGTTACCAATTTGGATACTGCTTGATTTGTTGGTGTTAGTCATGTTTAGCAACATTGTGTATGAACATTCTCCCCCCTTTGAGGGGTACCCTCAATTAAGGCGTGAAGTCGGTTAGCAGCTAACAAATCAATGAATGCGAGGTATCTCTGTTAAGGCTCAAGCTTCTGAGTAACGTCCTTCCACTCTTCTGCTGGATGCTCCAATGGTTTTGGTTTCATCAACAATTCAGACGTCTTGTAGTTTAAAGGTTGATGAGTTAATTCGTTTGATTGACTTAGCCTCGCGTGGTTAATAGGCCGCACACTGGATTACTTGTCGGCTCCTTATGTAGCATTGTATGATGCCGTTGCTGGCAGACTCGACAGTTGGCTGATGATTTACAGAATTCGACCTTATGAGCCGTAGACAAGCAATTTGTGCATCCTCCTGCTTGAATAATAACTTGGCGCCGCGTTTTAGGATCCATTTCTTGAAAACGAATACATGCCCTTATGAAATGTGGCTCTAGGTGGCAAATCTTGCAGTTCTCTTCGTTGTTGACTGATGGATTACGGAGTGTTGCTGTAGGTTGTGCGTTTATCGGTCAAACATGCAAGCGCGGCGCTCAATAAACGTCAGTACACTCTTTAAGGCTGGAATTTCAGTTGGAGCATCGGCCGAATTTTCCATTGCAGCTAAGGTATCGTGGTCTAGTTTTCTCCTGATGAGAAGACCAAGGATTGGATCCAATGATTTCGTGCTGATATCGAGGTTTTTTTGTGTGCTTAAAGTCTTCTGCACTGTATCGTGTAGTGCTCGAAGCTGGTGTGCAGTCCCGTTGATGGGCATGTGATCGACAAGTTTCCCTATTGCAGCAAACACTAATATTTTGCCATTTTGGTACCTCAGTTTTAGTCTTTCCCAGGTGTCCTCATATCCAGCTTGTGAGAAGGCTGTATCCGTCAAAATGTTCTTTGCTTCACCGCAAAGAGAGCTCTGAAGAATGTGTAGCTTCTGGCTGGCTGAGTATGGCTTACTATGGACTAATTCTACAAATAAGTCGTGGAATCGGGGCCAATCTAGATATTCGCCATTAAATTCAGGAATCTTGATTGGTGGGAGCGATAGATTTAGGCTCATTTGAGCTTCGTTTTCTCGAAGTAAGGTCATTTCATATTCTTCGTATAATGTCCTGAATCGACCTATTTCTGCTTCGGCGACGGCCACTGCTCCAGGTATACTGTCGATTTCATCATGGGCCTCTCTCAATATTTCCCATTGGAGCTCCAGATGTCGTTGTAGCGCTGGGGTGATTGTTTGCGCCGTTGACGCCAGAATTAAAGATGATTCTAATTCGTTGCATCGTCTCTGTAGTTGTCGGATAGCAAAATCCATCGATGAGTCAGTGGTTATGTGTTTGACTACCGGGTCCTTTGTGTTGTTCTGTGTAGCTGGATAAGCTGCGGTTCCCAAATTGGGTGGTCGATCCTGTGGAGCTGGAGGAGCTGTGTATCCTGTGAAGCTGGATCAGCTGTCTATCCTGTGAAACTGGATGAGCTGTCTATCCTGTGAAACTGGATAAGCTGTCTATCCTGTGAAGCTGGATGAGCTATGCTGTCCTGTGAAGCTGGATAAGCTGTCTGTCCTGTGAAGCTGGTTAAGCTGCGGTTCTCAAATTGGGTGGTCGATCCTGTGACGCTGGATAAAGCTGCGTATCCTGTGGAGCTGGAGGAGCTGTGTATCCTGTGAAGCTGGATCAGCTGTCTATCCTGTGAAACTGGATGAGCTGTCTATCCTGTGAAACTGGATAAGCTGTCTATCCTGTGAAGCTGGATGAGCTATGCTGTCCTGTGAAGCTGGATAAGCTGTATATCCTGTGAAGCTGGATAAGCTGCGGTTCCCAAATTGGGTGGTCGATCCTGTGACGCTGGATAAAGCTGCGTATCCTGTGGAGCTGGAGGAGCTGTGTATCCTGTGAAGCTGGATAAGCTGTCTATCCTGTGAAGCTTGAATAATAACTTGGCGCCGCGTTTTAGGATCCATTTCTTGAAAACGAATACATGCCCTTATGTAATGTGGCTCTAGGTGGCAAATCTGGCGGTTCTCTTCGTTGTTGACTGATGGATTACGGAGTGTTGCTGTAGGTTGTGCGTTTATCGTCTCAAACATGCAAGCGCGGCGCTCAATAAACGTCAGTACACTCTTTAAGGCTGGAATTTCAGTTGGAGCATCGGCTGAATTTTCCAGTGCAGCTAAGGTATCGTGGTATAGTTTTCTCCTGATGAGAAGACCAAGGATTGGATCCAATGATTTCGTGCTGATATCGAGGTTTTTTAGTGTGCTTAAAGTCTTCTGCACTGTATCGTGTAGTGCTCGAAGCTGGTGTGCAGTCCCGTTGATGGGCATGTGATCGACTAGTTTCCCTATTGCAGCAAACACTAATATTTTGCCATTTTGGTACCTCAGTTTTAGTCTTTCCCAGGTGTCCTCATATCCAGCTTGTGAGAAGGCTGTATCCGTCAAAATGTTCTTTGCTTCACCGCAAAGAGAGCTCTGAAGAATGTGTAGCTTCTGGCTGGCTGAGTATGGCTTACTATGGACTAATTCTACAAATAAGTCGTGGAATCGGACCCAATCTAGATATTCACCATTAAATTCAGGAATCTTGATTGGTGGGAGCGATAGATTTAGGCTCATTTGAGCTTCGTTTTCTCGAAGTAAGGTCATTTCATATTCTTCGTATAATGTCCTGAATCGACCTATTTCAGCTATGCCGTCCTGTGAAGCTGGATAAGCTGTATATCCTGTGAAGCTGGATGAGCTATGCTGTCCTGTGAAGCTGGATAAGCTGTCTGTCCTGTGAAGCTGGATAAGCTGCGGTTCCCAAATTGGGTGGTCGATCCTGTGACGCTGGATAAAGCTGCGTATCCTGTGGAGCTGGAGGAGCTGTGTATCCTGTGAAGCTGGATAAGCTGTCTATCCTGTGAAACTGGATGAGCTGTCGATCCTGTGAAGCTGGATAAAGCTGCGTATCCTGTGGAGCTGGATGGGCTGGGTATCCTGTGAAGCTGGATAAAGCTGAGTGTGAACTTAACCGTGCTTCTCACCAGTTAGAGGTTCAGCCGTGGGGTTGAAGGGGGTTGCTGGGTGTGAACCTGTGTTGGTAAAGGATCACGTCGGGGTCACCAATGTTTGTGCCTACGCGAATGTAAGCACACAGACGGGTCTACCGAGGAACAGTGATAATTCGCACTGTCGGCACGGAGACGCTTTGGAGTTACGCGGCCTCTTCCCGGAGGTCAGAAAGTAAGACTGCGGAGTTATAAGATGGGTTGATAACTGATTTATTGTAAAGTTGGTACATGCTTTTATACTAATTGGAGATGCGGAACTTAAGTATAAAGAATAGTGAAATGGGTTGTATTCTGGAGTAGGTCAGTATGTTTTGATTATGGTCGCGGTTAGCGTAGTTAGATCAGCTGTCACTGCAGAATGTGCTGACCGCTTGGCGGGTCTTGACTCTATAGAATTTGCTGATCAGTACTTATTACCAGCCGTGGGTGCAACTGGGCGCCTGGTACTGTTACCAATTTGGATACTGCTTGATTTGTTGGTGTTAGTCATGTTTAGCAACATTGTGTATGAACAAGATATTTAAAAGCTAGAAAATTAAAAAAAAGGAGCGAAGGCAAAAGGTATGTTTTAGTTTTCGAGATTTTGTTGAAAGGTCCTTCATTGTTTTCTTGACCTAGGTGCTACTTGAAGTTTGATACGCCAATGATTTGGAGAAAACCATCTTGTCATGTGACAGATTGCTATTTTGCCTTAGCAAAAAACTAACAGGTTTATTTTTGGCTTATCAAAATGTTAGAGGACTAAATATGAAGCTACCAAAGCTTTATGCTGACTCCTCTGCATTTACTGAAGATATTTTGGCTTTTACGGAAACTTGGCTGAAACCAGAGATATCTGACTCTGAAGTTTTGTCAATGAACTTTAACACATACAGGACCGATCGCTCCCCGCGTAGGGGGGTGGTGTACTGATTGCCGTTACCTCTAGTTTAACATCGGAGAGACTTAACATTCATATCCCTAACGATATTGAATTTGTTAGTGTCAAAGTTTCCATTCAATCCTTATCTATTTTTGTAACCTGTTCTTACATTCCTCCTGGCTCTTATTTAATAATTTATGAGCACCATCTGTCTGCTATAAAATCTGTTCAGTCCTTCCTTTCCAACAGAGACCTTTTGATTGTTTTAGGTGACTTCAATCTCCCTAATATCTCTTGGTCTCTTCCCACTGACTCACTTGTAGCTACACCTTTATCTGCCCATGATTTTGTGGATGGCCTTTTAAAATGATCGTTACAGCAAGTGAGCTTTATACGAAATTCATTAAATAGACAATTAGATCTAGTATTTGTTTTAGATCCGCATGAAGTTACGGTATCTAGAATTGACGCACTTGTTGTACCTGAAGACCGGTATCATCCAACATTGGAATTGACAATTGGCCTCCCCTGTACTAATACCCTTTCTCCTTTAGTTCCTCAAACTAAAATGAGATGCTTTCGTAAATGTGACTATACTAAACTAAACTACATGATTTCGCAATATAATTGGACTGATTTGTACAATTGCATGGATATTGAATGTGCAATTGAACTTTTCTATAGCGTTTTAAACACTTTTTTTGACGAATGCGTTCCTGACAGGCTTTCTCCTAAGCTAAACAGGCCTCCTTGGTTTAACAATGCGCTTCAAAGACTTACAAATCTTAAATCCAACACTTATAAAAAGTATAAAAAATCGGGTAAGCCATCTGATTTTTCGAAATATGTGGTGGCTCGTTCAGATTTTAATGTTCTTAACAGTCATTGCTATTCTATGTATTTAAATCGAAGTAAATTCGAATTTTCAAATGATCCGAAGCAGTTTTATAACTTTGTTAATGCTAAGCGTAAGTCTTCGGCATTGCCTTCATCGGTACGTTTAAACTCAAAAACAGCATCGTCGGATTCTGAAATTGCGGATTTATTTGCCGAATTTTTCCAAACTACTTATAGTTCGGCTGCTTGGTCAAATTATATCTACCCTAACCCCTTAAATAGGGCTAATTGTATTTTTATACCCTTGCAGAGGGTATTATGATTTCAGTCAGAAATTTGCAACGCAGTGAAGGAGACGTTTCCGACCCCATAAAGTATATATATTCTTGATCAGCATCACTAGACGAGTCGATCTAGCCATATCCGTCTGTCCGTCTGTCCGTCCGTCTGTCTGTTTCTACGCAAACTAGTCTCTCAGTTTTTAAGCAATCGGGATGAAACTTTCCCAAAAGTCTTCTTACTATTGCAGGTAGTATATAAGTCGGAACCGACCGGATCGGACAACTATATCCTATAGCTCCCATAGGAAGGATCGGAAAAAAAAAGTTAAAAAAATGCTAGCTTCGGTGTTTTTTGAAGTATTACCTTCTAATCTTGGGAATATTAGTTTTTAATTATTTCTGAATTTCGAAAATTTTTTTATCAAAATCGGACGACTATATCATATAGCTGCCATAGGAACGATCGGAAAATTAATGGGAATATAATAGGAAATAAATTATTGCTTCGTTGGTTTTTATTGTATTCTCTTCTACTCTGGGATATGACTCTTTTTAAATATTTCCGAATTTCGATTTTAATTTTATCAAAATCGAACTACTATATCATATAGCTGCCATAGGAACGATCGGAAATAAGAGAAATAATAGGAAATTTAAAATTTTTGCGATTTGTAAATTAATAGGAATGATCTGCAAGGGTATATAAGCTTCGCCTGGCCGAAGCTAGCTTCCTTTCTTGTTACTCCTGTAATTACCGAAAGTTCTCTTTTAAAGGATTTAGAAACAACAACGCCAACGTATTCTCCCGGTCCAGATGGACTCCCTGGATGTGTACTTAAGTTTTGTGCTTCAACCATTTGTAAACCGATTCTTAAACTTTTTCATTTGTCTATTTCATCATCAGTTTTTCCAACTATCTGGAAGGACTCTTTCATTATTCCAGAATTATAGAGGTATTTCTAAATTGTCGGCAATTCCTAAAGCATTTGAACGTATTATTACTTCTCATTTGCAACATTTATGTTCCTCGCTTATATCACCGTGTCAGCATGGTTTTGTTAAGCGAAGATCGACCACCACCAACCTTCTTGAATTGTCATCTATTGTAATAAATGGATATAAGAATAACATGCAGACTGACGTTATATATACAGATTTTAGTAAGGCCTTTGACTCTGTTAACCACTCTCTCCTTTTATTCAAATTAGATCAGCTAGGGTTTCCATGTAATCTATTAATTTGGATTTCAAGTTACTTGAATGGTAGGACTCAGAGGGTTATATTTAAGAGCGCTGTTTCTAAAATGATCAACGTGACATCTGGAGTTCCTCAAGGTAGTCATTTAGGCCCTTTGCTGTTTACTTTGTTACTTCCCTCTATCGTAGCACATTCTCGTGTACTAATGTACGCTGACGATGTTAAGTTTGTTTATCATATAAAGATGTAGGGTCAGGTTTCAACTTACAGTCAAGTATTGATCGTTTTCAGGGATGGTGTGAGTACAACCTTTTAAATTTGAACTGCCTTAAATGCAACGTTATGACTTTTTATAGGGGTACTTCTACGTTTATTAGTTATTCTCTTCAAAATACACCACTCGACCGTATATATTCAATTAACGATTTAGGTGTTCTTCTCGACCCAAAACTTAAATTTGATTGCCACATAATGGCCACTGTCAATAAAGCTATGAGTGTTTTTGGGTTTATAAAGCGTTGGTCAAAAGAATTTGATGACCCTTATACAACCAGATTATTATTTACCTCCCTTGTCCGTCCCATTTTGGAATATTGTTCTTCAGTTTGGAGTCCACAAAATCAAGTGCAGTCGACCGTATTGAGTCGGTGCAAAAAAAATTTCTTCTTTTTGCCCTTCGTAGTTTGAACTGGGATCAAAACGTAAGGCTACCTTCCTACCAGAGTAGATTACTATTGCTTAATTTACCTACACTTGAAAACCGTAGAATAATGCTTGGTACTATTTTTATGCATAATCTTATAAGAGGTGATATTGATTCTGTAGAACTGGTAAACCGTTTAACTTTTAATGTTTCCGTTAGACTAACACGAAATTATTACCCTCTTAATTTGCCTCGATGTACATCAAATTTTACTCTGCATGAGCCCTTTCTTGTTCTATGTAAAAATTATAACAATCTTTATCATTTAATTTGCACTTAAAAACTAAAATTTTATCAAAAACATTGTATAATTTTCTCTGTGTAGAGTAAAAGGGTATATTGTATTTGTGCAAAAGTATGTAACAGCTAGAAGGAAGCGCTTCCGACCCTATAAAGTATATATATTCTTGAGTCATTTGCTTCAATCTTAGTTGTAGAATTTGTAGTATTTGTTTCATGTATTTTCCTCGCGAACTCGCATTTTTGCCCTAATTGATAAAGGGTCCCGCGCGTAACAAGCACGTGCTTGGTATCGTTGGGCCACTTGTTTGTACTGCTCGCAGTGCATCAACGTCCATCATATAAATGCTGAATTGAATAATAGGGAAATAAAAATGGTAAGAATCTTATAAGTTTACTTAAGGCTCCGGCCACGCGCATTAACTGTGTCCATTTTATCGCGTTATATTCAGAAGACTTTCAGAATTACAAGTTGAGAATTTTAGCGCTGTTGCAGTTGCAAGAATTAACTGTGTCCATTTTATCGCGTTATATTTAGAGGAATTACAAGTTGAGAATTTTAGCGCTGTTGCAGTTGCAAGAATTAACTGTGTCCATTTTATCGCGTTATATTTAGAGGACTTTCAGAATTACAAGTTGAGAATTTTAGCGCTGTTGCAGTTTCAAGAATTTTACCCCAGAACTTTTCCTATGGAATTTTTTATGTAAACATGCAGCAAACGAATTTCTCCCTAAAAATCTACCGAAAAGTTGAAAGTTGAAACTTTAGATAGGATTTAATTTGGGAACCAAGCAACACATGCCTGAAAGACAGAATGGATACAAACTTCTGTGGTTTGACACCGTGATAAAAATAACAGGCGCTGCGTAGGAAAACTAAAACAAATATGAGAAGTCAGCGTTCATATCAAGATCATAGATCAAGATTAAATATACTTTTTAGGGTCGGAAAAATTGCTTCTACCTGTTACATACTTCCCAACGAACACTTTACGAGTAACGGGTATAAAATTATATAGACAGCACCGTAGCTATAAAGCTAAATAGTTAATCTGCTATATTTAAATTGAGCAGTTTACTTACGAGTAAGTAAGTACGACTGCATTTTCGGTCATACTACCCTAATGCAAAACACTTTTTTTTTTATCTTGTTTGTTTAAGGTGTAGTTAAAATCAACCAAACCTTTAGTTATAATGTGTACCACGTAACATGCAAGCCAATTGTTCAATCACTTAATTTGTTTGTAAGTCAATCTAAATTTGATAATAGTATTAAAAATGCATATAGGAGACTCGCTGCACCTTTTTCTAATTGAGACTTTTAGTTTCATTACCGAACTTGGAAGAGCAAGTCCAAAATGCTTATCGACCAATGTTGGTCACTTGTTTTAAGTGCTATTAGTAATGAAAATTAATGAACGTGTATATCATCCTCCTAATTTGTAAATTTCTTATACAGTAGGAGCATATTTGAATGAAAGTACCATTTGTATATTTTGGAACGATAAATTTGAGTTTCAACTGCTTCACAGCTCGGGTTATACCAGCTATGTGGGAATAAATATTCCAAATTTAAGAAACAACCAAGGTCGAGATGTCGTTGATGTTGGGTTGAAAAAAAAGGTTCTACAAGAAAAAAACTTGTTATTTGATGACCTTCTGATTAAAATTACTATATCTATTGAGGTGACGCACTGTGAGGTAAAAATTTAACCTTAATACATTTTTATGTTAATTTTTTTTTAAACTATTTTGTTTTCAGTCGTTCTTGGTATTCGACAATGATATTGGCTTGTTTATAGATGCCTTTAATAAAGCTTCTGTGTACTCAATATGGAGGTCTTTACGAAATAAATTTGTTTTTGCGCATGTTGCTAACGAATCGCAGGAACGCTGGGAAAACCTCTTCTTCGAGGGTAATTATAAAAGATAACTCGAAATATATTTAGATTTAGAAATGTTCCGATGCGCACCGTGACAGCGTGCAAAGACTTGAAATGTATAACTGGGTAAGAATTTCTAAACTGCGCATATAAAAAAAAAGATGTTCTTAAATTTTGTTGTTGTCCATTTGTATTGTATTTTGTTACCCGTTACTCGTAGAGTACAAGGGTATATTGTATTCGTGTCTGTCTGGTATAACCCGAGCTGTGAAGCAGTTGAAAGTCAAATTTATCGTTCCAAAATATACAAATGGTACTTTCATTCATTATACCTGTCTGTCTGTCTGTCTGTCTGTCTGTCTGTCTGTATTTATACCTATCGAAATGTAGAAGACACTTTTTAAATCGGACCATTCATTAAAAAGTTATTCGCAATCAAAAAAATGTTATATATCCATCTCCCTCGCACTCCCTTTAGCTGAGTGACGGGTATTAGATAGTCGGGACACAAACCCGACTATAGCGTTCTCTCTTGTCTCAAACTTCAAATTAGTATATCTCGGAAACGACAGTAGGCTTTGAAAAATTAAAATTACAATTTGAAACAAAAAATATAAAGAAATCCACTCTTCAAAAAGGGGAGAAAAATGTCCCGAGCAAATGTGCTTTAAGTTAAACCAAAACCATTTCCCAGCGACATCGCAAATATATTAAATTTCTAATTATACGAGTACTGACATTATTTTTTCTATCCTTCCTAGAGCAGGTATGCAGGTTCCTCTTTTGTAAGAGATAACACTGACTTTAAATGTATTAAATGATAGATTTTATTCACATTCGACTTATTAACTTTAATTTAACAAATATCCGTGGGCTTCTTATGTTCTGTTCTCTGCGAGATTCTGTCAGCGAGTGTGTATGGCAGTGCGTTGCCACTTTTACTCACGTTGCAACTCGGTATCGAGTACAAATTATAAATATCGAGTACAGAAAGGGAAAGATAATAGATCTGAAGGTGAGACCGCTTCTAGTGTTCCTTGTCTCTCCACTACCGCATTCCACAGGTATATAATATATAAAATCGTCCGATTTTTGTTAAATTTAATTCGGAAATATTAAAAAACAGTCATATCCTAGAGTAGAAGATAATACAATAAAAAACCAAGGAGCTATAATTTATTTACTATCATTTTCCCATTACTTTTCAGATCGTTCCTATGGCAGCTATAGTAGTCCGATTTTTTTTAATTTAATCCAAAATTCAGAATCATATAGAAAATTTTATTCCTAAGAGGTTAAGGTAAAATGTCAAAAAACATCAAAGCTATAATTTTTTTTCATTATTTTTTCGATTATTCCTATGGGAGCAATAGGATATAGTTGTCTGGTCCGGCTGGTTCCGGCTGGTATTTACTACATGCAATAGAAAGCAAATTTTTGGGAATGTTTCAACCCGATAGCTTAAAAACTGAGAGACTAGTTTGCGTAGAAACGGACAGACAGACGTATGTCCGTCCGTGACACCCCTGATAGCCTCCTATTCTGAATTTCGTATTTAATTTTATTAAAATCGGACGACTTTATCATATTAAATAAAAACACCTCGTTAAGAGAGGTCAAAAAATATTGACGATCGCACCATCAACAAACAAAAGTTCTGATATCAACATTTTCTATAGCAGCGATCCGAATAAGAAAATTTTAGAATTTTATTTAATTATGTGTGTAATAATTTTTCGTCACAAGTGTTCACCCAGAAAAAAAAGAAAGAAAAAAATCAAGAACATTTTTCATTATTTAGGAACAATCCGTTCGCTATTTTTCGATCATGAAAAATTAACGACGCGGGGTCAAACCACGAGCTTTTTGATAAAATTATGAACGCGTCACTGAAAAATGTTCAGCTTTGGTCAGAATATGAACAACGGTTCTAAAATTGAGAAAGCTGTTCATAAACAATTTCTTGCCCGACCCGAAAAACTTGTAAGTCTAGTGCGCCTTTTGGCCGTACTTAAAAAATTAGTTCCGTGGAAAATGAACGGCGCGGGGTCAAATCACGAACTTTTTGGTAAAATTATGAACGCGTCACTGAAAAGTGTTCAGCTTTGAACGATTGTGGTCAGAATATGAACAATGCCCCCTCGCAATGTTTTAGTTGTTTTTTTATTGAAAATACCCGTCGAATGAGGGGTCAAATGATACAATCCGACGCTCCGCTCAAAATTTATAGCCAAAAGAAGATTTTCTTCATCTTCCCAAATTGAAAATTTAAAATTGTTTGTCAGTCTGTCCCAAAACGTTGGTTTAAAATCCTGAAAATTTTATATGGTACCTATATGGCGTATACAAACTGTATTTTAGGGTCATGGAATCATTTAAATTATTTTAAGCAGATCCATATAGGAAACTTTTGTTTTACGACTTTTGGAAAAACCCGCTACTTTAGCGGTAAAATCGCTACAAATAGCTAAATGTAGTAAGTTTGCAACTTCTGAACTACTAAAGCTACAGACATGTGCTATACCTAATTTAAAAGGTATTTTGAAATACTTAAACGTTTTTATACCCTTGCAGAGGGTATTATGATTTTAGTCAGAAGTTTGCAACGCAGTGAAGGAGACGTTTCCGAACCCATAAAGTATATATATTCTTGATCAGCATCACTAGACGAGTCGATCTAGCCATGTCCGTCTGTCCGTCCGTCTGTCCGTCTGTCTGTTTCTACGCAAACTAGTCTCTCAGTTTTTAAGCTATCGGGATGAAACTGTCCCAAAAGTCTTCTTAATATTGCAGGTAGTATATAGGTCGGAACCGACCGGATCGGACAACTATATCCTATAGCTCCCATAGGAATAATCGGAAAAAAAAACGGTAAAAAAATTCTAGCTTCGGTGTTTTTTGAAGTATTACCTTCTAATCTTGGGAATATTAGTTTTTAATTCTTTCTGAATTTCGAAAAATTTGTTATCAAAATCGGACGACTATATTATATAGCTGCCATAGGAACGATCAGAAAATTAATGGGAATATAATAGGAAATAAATTATTTGCTTCGTTGGTTTTTATTGTATTCTCTTCTATTCTGTATTCTCGAACTACTATATCATATAGCTGCCATAGGAACGATCGGAAATAAGAGAAATAATAGGAAATTTAACATTTTTGCGATTTGTAAATTAATAGGAATGATCTGCAAAGGTATATAAGCTTCGGCTGGCCGAAGCTAGCTTCCTTTCTTGTTTTAACTTAATTCGTTAGAATACAATAGTTTAAAAATTATGATTGACCAATTTAAATTTAAGTGTATATATTAGCTCCTATGAGAGCAAAAGTAAACAAACCAAAACTTCTGATATGAAATAAAAACACCTCTTAACGAGGTAAAAAACTAGTGACGATCGCACCTTCAACATACAAAAGTTCTGATATCAACATTTGTGACGAAAAATTATTACACTCGTCATTAAATACACTTTCTAATATTTTCTCATTCGGCACGCTGCAATAGAAAATGCCTGTGAAGGGAAAAAGGCTGGAATAGTTTGCTAGGGCGGGCCGAATTAGAAAATGTTAGAAAGTGTATTTAATGACGAGTGTAATAATTTTTCGTCACAAATGTTGATATCAGAACTTTTGTATGTTGAAGGTGCGATCGTGACTAGTTTTTTACCTCGTTAAGAGGTGTTTTTATTTAAAAATAAATAAAGCCTTTGATATCAACAAAAACTAAAATTAACCATTTGGTTATAAAAATACTACAATTAAAAGTAAGAAAAATAAAAACATCTCTACCAGGCGCACAGAAATGCAAGTCCAGAAATATTGTTTTTATTTGTTTTATATAAACTTTTCGTTCTCAAACAAACCAAAAACTGGGAGAGATAGGATTATAAAATAGGGTTTTGTCCCTAAGTTTAAAACCATGGTAACCATGCCAATTATGTTTTATAGATGTGCTTATGATTTCAAAACACATTTTTGAGTCTAGCTATTTTTAACTGTTTTCCCGCTAAACTATCGGGTTTTTCCAAAAGTCGTATAACTTAAGTTTCTTATAACGAGCTGTTTAATACCATTTAAATGTTTCCAGGACCTTAAAATAGAGTTTGGATACGAACAAATAAAATTCAATGCTCCAGCAGCGTTAGTTGTTCTGAACTGGTAAAAGTGGGCATTTTTGTTTCAGATTTGGATTTTATCATATGATTCCTAATTCGAAGCGGATTTTTAATAAGAACACAACTAGACTATTACGATAGGGCATTTATCAACAAAGGCCCCAACAGCTCTTATTTTCAAAAATTTCTCAAAAAGAAACAGGACGCCCTTTCAGCACTAGGACAGCCCGGAGGACTGGATGACCCAAACAGGCATGGTCTGCCAGGGTCAAAAGTCAAGTGGGTACCTCAGGTACCTCATGCAGGGCATGACGCCGGAGGAGGCCTTGAAGAAAGCAAAGGAGCCGAAGCAGCATCCGGCGTTAGAAGAAGCACCGGCAGGCAAACGGCTGAACACCAGCCGTACACCACCCACAGACACCCACAAAAGGTCCAGGCGCGGCAAAGAGGCTAGTTAGACATCCTCACGGGCCCCTAGGCAAGATGGACCTAGCACCTCAGAAGCAGGAGCGGCAGCGAAGGCAAAGGAGCAGGCCAGGAAGATACGTTCCCAGCCTCGCCAAACCCAACAGCCGGCAACCGCTGAAGGACGACCCGGCACCACCGCCCACTGGACCCCGTCCAACATACGCGGAGGCTGCCAAGAAAGCCGTGTATATCAAGGTGGCCATACTCCCGGAGAGGTTCCTAACGGTCAGTCTGACCCATGAGGAACTATCAGGAATCCGCCATGGACGAGATGCTCACTTCGGCGTGGAGCAGTCCGGTCGTGTTTAGTGGAAGCCTAAACGAGTGCGCAGATGAGTGGCTAAAGAATGCCGTACCCCTGCTGCGGACGTGGAAGTACCCCTTGAGACCCGCACGAGAGCAGACATCCCTGCGGTCTACAGCGCCACGCTGCTCTGCCCAAGAAGCGCGGATAGGACCAATGAGGAAATCCTGGCCTTTATTGGTTTCCAAAACCGCGTCAATACGGAAGCTTGGAAGATCATCTCCAGGCGAAACGACGCACAGTGGCGCCTTTTGACTTTTTTTTGGTAATAAATCATAACTTTGAACCAGTGGAGATAATTGAATGATGTAACGGCAAATGAAAGATAACACTATGCAGCATCAAAAATGTACCTCGATGGATGCTATATTTTTAGATTCGTTACGAATTCCCAAGTTAAACTGCGTTTTCCAAAAAGTTCTCCGACGCAAGGATTCTTTTTAAGTTAAATTGATTTGATTCGATGTTAAAGTTTTTTAAAAGATGCACTCTTTATCTTTCCAACTTAGAATAATTTTAGGATTTTTATTAAGGGAGAAACAAATTTTAGAAAACATAGTCAAACAACATAAAAGCATACAGCAGCGGTCAAAATAGTAGTAGTGTTGCCGCCCTGTGTTTTTAAAAGTTTGTTGTTGTCACTTTTCTTATCCAATTAGTCTAATAGTACAATTATAATCAATACAATATTACCAGGAGAAGATAAATTACACACAGTGTAATTGATCCACCTTTAAAATTATTGCTCTTGTTTTTTGTATGCTTCGGCAGTTCGCAGCACTCACGAACGAATTCCGAACACAGCTCTCACAAAAACAACGTCAGCAGAAGCAGAGCGAGAGAGCAGAGAGAGAGTCATTTGAAGCGAAAGAGAGGCGGCCAATGTTTTTTTTCTGGTTTGGAAACACATGATCAAAATTTTACTATTTGGATACCAGAACGTGTTATCTATTGTAATAGATGCAAAGTGTGTAGCCAACCCGTATAATGCATAAGGTATTTGGTTTTGATTTAAAAAAAAATTTTAGATTGGTTTTCAAGGGAAAAACTTTCAGTCGCCACATTTGAATGTAAGAAACGCAATGAGACACACACACATCGACAACTTGGCATGTACATAAGTATGTAATGATTAAATTAGGATAAAATCACGGATCACCTAGAGGATGCAATTCTAAATTAAAATGTGTATGTATGTATCCCGTAAAATATTCAGGAGTTCTAGTTTCTGGGCTCTACTCGAAATCTGTAAAGAAATTACAGAAACTATTGAGATATACGTATACATACGTACATATGCATTTATGTACTTTAAAAAAATAAAATGTAATATATGCGTGCACAAATAACATTCCAATTAAAGAAAAGGTAGTATTCGCACAACGTTGATAATCTGAAAATTTTACCAGCCAAAACATACGAACAATATTTATTAAAAAATTGGTTTTAAATTGTGCTAAAGGGGGAAAATTGTTGGAAAATTTCGTCTCCAAAAGGCTCACAGGTCGAATTACACCCACAGTTTTCACCCAAAAGAGTTGGAGCTTTATGTACGTTTTTTTTTTTTTCCTTATTTCCGGAAATATTTAACGCCAGCTGTTAATCCCCAGCCGATATTGGGGAACTTCTTTTTTTGTTTACCTACCGATCCTGTGAGCGGATCCGTTTTTCGCTTAAACCATTTCGGCCGTAGCCTTTCATAGGTATTTGTGTGTTAGTTTTTATATATTCTTCTTTAAGTTTTTAAGGTTTTTGGGGGTTAGATCTGTTTGAAAAAAACAGTAAAAAACAAGAAAGGAAGCTAGCTTCGGCCAGGCGAAGCTTATATACCCTTGCAGATCATTCCTATTAATTTACAAATCGCAAAAATTTTAAATTTCCTATTATTTCTAATCGTTCCTATGGCAGCTATATGATATAGTAGTTCGATTTTCATAAAATTAAAATCGAAATTCGGAAATATTTAAAAAGAGTCATATCCCAGAGTAGAAGAGAATACAATAAAAACCAACGAAGCAATAATTTATTTCCTATTATATTATATAGTCGTCCGATTTTGATAAAAAATTTTTCGAAATTCAGAAAGAATTAAAAACTAATATTCCCAAAATTAGAAGGTAATACTTCAAAAAACACCGAAGCTAGAATTTTTTCAACGTTTTTTTTCCGATCCTTCCTATGGGAGCTATAGGATATAGTTGTCCGATCCGGTCGGTTCCGACTTACATACTACCTGCAATAGTAAGAAGACTTTTGGGAAAGTTTCATCCCGATAGCTTAAAACTGAGAGACTAGTTTGCGTAGAAACGGACGGACAGACGGACGGACAGACGGACAGACGGACGGACAGACGGACATGGCTAGATCGACTCGTCTAGTGATGCTGATCAAGAATATATATACTTTATGGGGTCGGAAACGTCTCCTTCACTGCGTTGCAAACTCCTGACTGAAATCATAATACCCTCTGCAAGGGTATAATTAGTAAGAGTTTTTCTCTGCATTCGCTTAGCTAACCAAAATGATATATTTAGGCTACCAGAACGGTGGAGTTAAGGTGTGAATAAGGTGAGGTTAGTGCGGGGTTAAGTTGCGATTAAGGAGGTATTAGATAGATAAGGGTAAAAGTAATGTAAAGGAAGGGTGAAGGTGAGAAAGGTAAAGTTCGTTTGGACTATATCTAGGATAAGGTGGGTCAAGGTAACAAACAAGTTTTAATAAGAAAAAGTGAAGTTAAAGTAAGTACACACAAAAAAAAAAAACTTGGTAAGAATTTGTCAAACAGCCCCCAACCACAAAAAATTGTCAATTCTACCAAGTAAATAGGTGTGTGTCTTTGCTAATTGTGTGTATTTGTTGTTGTGAAATTACAATTATAACAGTTAATTTTACCAAGTTTTTTTTGTGTGTAAGTATAGCAGTATACATATTGGGCTGTCAAAAAAGTCCTGTGGTACTTTTATTATATTATTTTTTTCTTTTTTTACATCGAGCTTTTAAGTGACTCAAAGCTTCTTCAAATGGTTTATAACGGCTTGATGACTTAAGCCAAGCTCTTGACCGATGCTACGGCTACTACTATGCCGGTTTTATTGCAATTTTCTACGACAGGCCTTACTTCTTTGACCACCTCTGCACCAGAACGAAAACGTTGAAACCATCGTTGTGCGGTGGAAATGGAAACTGTATCGTGTCCATAAACTGCACAAATTTTATTGGCGGCTTGAGATGCATTTTTGCCTTTATCGTAGTAGTACTATAAAATATGCCGAATTTTCTCTTTATTTGGCTCCATGATTGCGACGCTATAACTTAAAAGAAACGAACGACTTAAAAGAAAAGAGAATCATTCAAACACGTGTTAGCGCGTGAAATGGGCTTTCCAAAAAGGTATATTATGACCAGATGCGACGAATAAAACAAGAACTATGCGCTTTCAGCGCCAACTAGCGAAAATACCGCAAGACTTTTTTGACAGCCTAATATGAATAATATACAAACGGCTTCCTTCGTTTTAAAGAAATTTTAAAAAAATTAAAGTGAAAAAACAAATATCTAAAAAATACTGAAGTATTGTAATAAAGGCAATCCTATTGCTAAAAACAGTAAACAAAATAGTGTATAATAATTGGTGCTATGTATAAAACTAGTGCAAAGTTTTTATAAAAACTAAGAAGTGCCACGAGTAATAGCTCAATGAGCGGCGATTCAAAAAATGAGCGTAGAAGTTCCGTAGACCAGAGAGACAGTTACATGTCTTATTTCTCAACCCGTGATGCAGAAGTAAAGAGAACTTCTTCAAAGAGCAACTCAGCCCTACTGACCAATAACAGTGCGAGAGCACGGTCTTGTTCTCCCGCCCTACTTACACCAACTCCCATTTCATGGAGCTTGCAGTGAAGAACCCCACCCCAGCTTCGACTCACTGCTCACCAGCCACGAGCACTGCAACCTCGTTAATTTCTGCAACCGCAGCCACTGCAACAACAACATCAACGGTCTCCATAACCAACAACGCGATATCGAACTTCTGCTGCGCCGAATAAAACTACAAAGCCAATTGTAAGTTCGAGTGCCAATAACGGCAATATCAAACAACAACAAGTCGGTCCGGCTATACAGACTGGCATGGATCAAACGGAAGCTAAGCCGGCAAAATAAAATGGTTGGAAATAAACCAAAACAAAAAAAAACAGATTCGCCCTGTTGTCGGATATTGAAAATAATCAATCCGAGGCTGGACAGGCTGTACAAAAGAAGCTAAAGCCCTCAACAATTTACATAAGGGAACAGAACTCAAATGCCCTAGTAAAGAAAACTGTTGCGCTGGTCGGGAATGACAACTTTTATGTTACTCCTCTTGTCAAACAAACAAAGCTTCAAGCTAAAACTGAAGATCAATTCAGAGCTGTAACCAAATACCTAGACGAGGCTAAGAAACCCTACTACACGTACAAGCTCAAGAGTAGCAAGGGCTTGCAAGTAGTGCTAAAGGGCATAGAGCCCGACGTATCCAAAAATGAGATAATAGAGGCACTGAAAGAAAAAGGATTTCTCGTAAAAAATATTATTAATATTATCAACAGAAATAAAAAGCCGCAACCACTCTTTAAGTTCGAATTGGAGCCAGAAAGCAGAGCCCTGAAGAAAAATGAAGTGCACCCGATCTACAAACTGCAATTCCTGTTGCATAGAAGGATTACTGTCGAAGAACCGCATAAGCGAAATGGAGTACGGACACACCAGAAACAACTGCGGACTTCAATCAGTCTGCGTAGCTTGTGGAGGCTTTCACAACTCCGAACCGTGCAAGCAAAGAAGACCCAAAGACGAAGAAATGCACTAACTGTGGAGAAAACCATACCGCAAACTACAGAGGCTGCCCGGTCTATAAAGAGTTAAAGAGTCGGTTTCAACAGGCTAAGTATGCACGCTCCCAGAATGCACAAAATGCATACGTGCAATCCAAAAACACACGTTATGTTTTCTTTGCGAAAGCAGCCAGATCTTCATTTGGGCCCCTCAACACAAATGGGGGAGTTTCATACGCCAGTGCCCTAAATACAGGACTTGCCAACCAGACGGGGATCCCACAAGCTCAATGCTCCGAGCAAAATATAATAACACCTCATCAAGCAATAAGACAAATTCCAAACAGCATCGAAACCATGATGCTGACTCTACAACAGGGTATGATGGAATTTATGTCCTTCATGAAAACAATAATGCAAAACCTTATGCAAAATCAAAACATTTTAATAAATTTGCTCACATCCCAACAATCTAAATAAATGTCTTGTCTTCGAATATCCATGTGGAATGCCAATGGCGTTTCTCGGCACAACTTCCAAATAAGAAGTATACCTTTTCTGCACAGACCATCCGGATGGCAAGGCCCACGGAGGAACCGGAATCTTAATCAGGGAACGCATAAATCACCACTTTCACCAGAGGTTTGCAACAAATTATTTGCAGGCTACATCTATAAAATTACAAGCAGGCAACGGCAGTATCACTATAGCCGCTGTCTATTGCCAACCGCGTTTTACAATAACTGAAGAGCAATTCATGGACTTCTACAATTCACTCGGATATCGCTTTTTAGCAGGAGGAGACTACAACGCCAAGCACACGCACTGGGGATCAAGACTCGTGACCCCCAAAGGAAGGCAACTGTGTAAAGCAATCATAAATTTGAGCAACAAACTCGACTATGTCTCCCCTGGCAGCCCCACATATTGACTTCGCTGTGACCAAGAACATCCCAAGAAATTTTGTAAGCGCCAAATCGCTATCGGACTTATCATCGGATCACTCGCCTGTTTTAATAACTCTCCTTCAAAGCCGCAAAGTAATCGAGTACCCCTTCAGGCTGACCTCTCATAGAACTAACTGGTTAAAGTACAAAAAGTACGTAAGTTCCCATTGTGCTTACACCACAGCTTAACACTGAGAATGACATCGACTTCTGTGCCGATGCCCTGGAGTCGGTACTCCCGGCAGCAGCCAAAATCTCAACACCAGAAGAGACAATTGTGCGTAGCAGCCAATACAAAACTAATTTGCAAATCGAACAACTGGTTCGGGAAAAACGACGCCTTCGACGAGCTTGGCAATCTTGCAGATTCGAAGCAACTCTTTAATGAAGCCACCCGCAGACTCACCAAAACCCTTAAGCAAGAAGAAGAGCTTGCGCAGCGCCGGTACATCGAGAGACTGTCGCCGACCAGCACAAAGCATCCTTTGTGGAGAGCCCACCCAAATTTAAGCTCTCCGATAGAATCAGTCACTCCGATTAGAAACTCCGAAACATTTGCTTTGCACCTACAAAATGTATTTCAGCCAAACAAACTCTTTTCAACTACCGCCGCTTAGCTCTGAAATTGCAATTAACTCGATCTTGTTTCAAGCTCCTGAAATTGCTAATGTCATTAGGAAGCAATTAAAACCGAAGAAGGCTCCAGGGCGCGACCTAATAACCCCAAAAATGATAATTGAACTTCCAAACTGCGCAGTGGATGTTATATGCAAACTATTTAACGGGATCACAAAACTTGGCTACTACCCCAAAAAATGGAAAAAGTCTGTGGTTATAATGATACCGAAGCCTGAGAAAGACCACACAATTCCCTCATCGCACAGGCCAATAAGCTTACTATCGTGCCTGTCCAAACTACTAGAAAATTAGTAATCCCGGCACATCAATTCGGCTTTCGAGAAAGCCACGGAATCATCGAGCAAGTCAACGGGATAACATCAGAAATCCGTACAGCCTTCGAACATCGGAAATATTGGAGTGCGATATTCTCGACGTCTCTCAGGCATTCGAACGAGTGTGGCTTGACGGCCTTATGCATAAAATCATAACATTACTACCAGAAAACACTCATAAGTTACTTAACTCGTACCTCTACCACAGAGTCTTCGAGTGAGATGCAATACAACGACATCGAACGAGTATAACATTGAAGCCGGAGTCCCACAAGGTAGCGCACTGGGCCCTACCCTGTTTGTCCTATACACAGCAGACATTCCTACGAACGAGAGGCTGACTATGTCCACATTTGCTAACGACACCGCAATCCTGCGCCGCTCGAGATGCCCAACTAGAGCAACAGCTCAACTGGCTGATCATTTGGTGGTAGTTGAGAAGTGGCTATTAGACTGGCGAATCCAAATTAATGAACAAAAGTGTAAACAATGAAAACATCCATAGGGATCTGGGCATACCACCGGTTAAAGATGAAATATCAAAGCAGAAAGCGGCCTACCATAATAAGCTTACACTGCACCCAAATAATCTCGCAAGGAACCTAACACGGGTTTCAAACCGAACTCGTCTACATCGAAACGATCTGCCAGCCCAGCTATAAATATTAGGGCCGGTTAGTCCAAATTCAATCTACATGACTGTAATTGAAGTTATATTCTTAAGATTTGATATACTTATACTTCTCATTATAGAGAAGATTCAATAAAAAAAGCAAATAAATTATGTTTTTCGTTTCGGGATATATTAAAAAAAAGCGATTTTTATTTTAATATACAGCTTTTACTTTGATTTACTTATTGTTAGTCTCATTATAGAGAACATTCAATAAATAAAGCATATAAATTATGTTTTCCATTTCGGGATATATTAAAAAAAAGCGATTTGTCTTTATTGGTAATGTTCTATTAAGTTAGATCCCCAAACTTTAACTGATTTTGCAAAATGCATTATTCTTATAACTATGGCTTCTACCGGTGACAGCGACGCGAGCAGCGAAAGTGGACATTGATTAGATAATTTTGATTGGTCAAAACTGTGGCCTGATGGGATGGCTTTTGGGCTGCATCTTTTGTTTAATTTATTTGGATTGGCCAAAGCTATTATGCTGACGAATGGGTTCTCAGGCTAGACCCTTTGTTTAAAGGTCTGAATATTGTTTATGACTGCCGTCGTCGATAAAGGCGTGTGAAGTGTTATAATTCGGGTGTCGCCGATCGAAGCCGTGGGAAAGATTTATGTCTGAGGGGTTAAATGTTTATGTCGGATTGATTTGAATAACTTATTATTGACAATTGGAATAATGGGTATCCCTGGATATACAGGTTGTATATTGGGTTTGGGAGCTAAAGTATTTGCGTAAACGTCACTTATATATAAACAAAAAAAAGGTATAGCAAGGAAAATTTTTTTTCAGGTGAGACTAAAGTTAGGTTAGCTAAAAAGAGGAAAAAATGGTGTTAAGGTGGGTTAAGATGAGGAAATAGTGAAAACAGCATTAAGGTGCCAAAAAAGTAAGCCAAGGGTGAGAATAAAATAGGTTGGGTTAAGGTGAGGTAATATTAGGGTTAATGCGGTGTTAAGGTATATTAAAATAAAAATTGTAAAATAAAATCCCCATTTGACAATCAATAATAACATAAAAAACGATTCCCATGAATAGAGATGGCCATTTCACACGGTTGCGCCATATACAATTTCTGGGACTAAGACTTTTTTTTACCTTTTTCGGCTCTTAAAACCGCGGACGCACGCGGACGCAGCTACAACGTTCTAATATTAAGAAGAAATTCCAAATAACGTTTTAGGAAAGTATTAAAAATATTATTAACAAGAGAGAACGCTATAGTCGGGTGCCCCGACAATCAGATACCCGTTACTCAGGTAAAGGGAGTGCGAGGGAGATCGAGATAGAAACTTTGAACACGCATAACTTTTTAACGAATGGTCCGATTTGAAAAATTTCTCCTACATTTCGATAGGTATTGATAAACACAATAAAACTGCATTTTTACTTTTCCGAAATATTGAAATTTTTAAAATCGTATATAAGCGATTGTGGGCGTTAGAGGGGGCGTGGCACCTTTTTGAAACAAACTTGCGCTGCGTAGGAACTCCTAGAATCTGTATGCAAAATGCCAATCTTCTAGCTTTTATAGTTTCCGAGATCTCAGCGTTCATACGGACAGACGGACAGACAGACAGACAGACAGACAGACAGACGGACAGACGGACAGACGGACATGGCTAGATCGACTCGGCTAGTGATCCTGATCAAGAATATATATACTTTATGGGGTCGGAAACGCTTCCTTCTAGCTGTTACATACTTTTGCACGAATACAATATACCCTTTTACTCTACGAGTAACGGGTATAAATAGTTATACCCATTACTCGTAGAGTAAAAGGGTATATTGTATTCGTGCAAAAGTATGTAACAGCTAGAAGGAAGCGTTTCCGACCCTATAAAGTATATATATTCTTGATCAGGGTCACTAGCCGAGTCGATATGGCCATGTCCGTCTGTCCGTCTGTCTGTCTGTCTGTCTGTCCGTCTGTCTGTCCGTATGAACGCTGAGATCTCGGAAACTATAAAAGTTAGAGGACTGGTATTTGGCATGAAGATTCTTGGAGTTCCTACGCAGCGCAAGTTTGTTTCAAGAAGATGCCACGCCCCCTCTAACGCACACAATCGCTTATATACGATTTTAAAAATTTAAATATTTCGAAAAAGTAAAAATGCAGTTCTATTGTGTTTATCAATACCTATCGAAATGTAAAAGACATTTTTCAAATCGGACCATTCGTTAAAAAGTTATGCGTGATCAAAGTTTCTATCTCCATCTCCCTCGCACTCCCTTTACCTGAGTAACGGGTATCTGATAGTCGGGGCACCCGACTATAACGTTCTCTCTTGTTATACCCGTTACTCGTAGACTAAAAGGGTATATTGTATTCGTGCAAAAGTATGTAACAGCTAGAAGGAAGCGTTTCCGACCCCATAAAGTATATATATTCTTGATCAGGATCACTAGCCGAGTCGATCTAGCCATGTCCGTCTGTCCGTCTGTCCGTCTGTCTGTCCGTATGAACGCTGAGATCTCGGAAACTATAAAAGCTAGAAAGTTGAGATTTCACACACATATTCATGGGCTTCCTACGCAGCGCAAGTTTGTTTCATCGAGGTGCCACGCCCCCCCTTACGCCCACAATCGCCATGAACGATTTTCAAATGTGTCTGGTTTGCAACAAATTATTTGCAGGCTACATCTATAAAATTACAAGCAGGCAGCGGTAGTATCACTATAGCCGCTGTCTATTGCCAACCGCGTTTTACAATAACTGAAGAGCAATTCATGGACTTCTACAATTCACTCGGAGATCGCTTTTTAGCAGGAGGAGACTACAACGCCAAGCACACACACTGGGGATCAAGACTCGTGACCCCCAAAGGAGGGCAACTGTGTAAAGCAATCATAAATTTGAGCAACAAACTCGACTATGTCTCCCCTGGCAGCCCCACATATTGGCCAGCTGACCCCAGAAAACTTCCGGACTTAATTGACTTCGCTGTGACCAAGAACATCCCAAGAAAGTTTGTAAGCGCCAAATCGCTATCGGACTTATCATCGGATCACTCGCCTGTTTTAATAACTCTCCTTCAAAGCCGCAAAGTAATCGAGTACCCCTTCAGGCTGACCTCTCATAGAACTAACTGGTTAAAGTACAAAAAGTACGTAAGTTCCCATTGTGCTTACACCACAGCTTAACACTGAGAATGACATCGACTTCTGTGCCGATGCCCTGGAGTCGGTACTCCCGGCAGCAGCCAAAATCTCAACACCAGAAGAGACAATTGTGCGTAGCAGCCAATACAAAACTAATTTGCAAATCGAACAACTGGTTCGGGAAAAACGACGCCTACGACGAGCTTGGCAGTCTAGCAGATTCGAAGCAACTCTTTAATGAAGCACCTCGCAGACTCACCAAAACCCTTAAGCAAGAAGAAGAGCTTGCGCAGCGCCGGTACATCGAGAGACTGTCGCCGACCAGCACAAAGCATCCTTTGAAGAGAGCCCACTTAAATTTAAGCTCTCCGATAAAATCAGTCACTCCGATTAGAAACTCCTCGTGTACTTGGGCCCGCAGTGACGAAGACAAAGCCGAAACATTTGCTGTGCACCTACAAAATGTATTTCAGCCAAACGCCGCCACAAACTTTTTTCAACTACCGGCGTTTAGCTCTGAAATTGCAATTAACCCGATCTTGTTTCAAGCTCCTGAAATTGCTAATGTCATTAGGAAGCAATTAAAACCGAAGAAGGCTCCAGGGCGCGACCTAATAGCCCCAAAAATGATAATTGAACTTCCAAACTACGCAGTGGATGTTATATGCAAACTATTTAACGGGATCACAAAACTTGGCTACTACCCCAAAAAATGGAAAAAGTCTGTGGTTATAATGATACCGAAGCCTGAGAAAGACCACACAATTCCCTCATCGCACAGGCCAATAAGCTTACTATCGTGCCTGTCCAAACTACTAGAAAATTAGTAATCCCGGCACATCAATTCGGGTTTCGAGAAAGCCACGGAATCATCGAGCAAGTCAACGGGATAACATCAGAAATCCGTACAGCCTTCGAACATCGGAAATATTGGAGTGCGAAATTCCTCGACGTCTTTCAGGCATTCGACCGAGTGTGGCTTGAAGGCCTTATGCATAAAATCATAACATTACTGCCAGAAAACACTCATAAGTTATTTAAGTCGTACCTCTACCACAGAGTCTTCGAGGTGAGATGCAATAGGACGACATCCAACGAGTATAACATTGAAGCCGGAGTCCCGCAAGGTAGCGCACTGGGCCCTACCCTGTTTGTCCTATACACAGCAGACATTCCTACGAACGAGAGGCTGACTATGTCCACATTTGCTAACGACACCGCAATCCTGCGCCGCTCGAGATGCCCAACTAGAGCAACAGCTCAACTGGCTGATCATTAGGTGGTAGTTGAGAAGTGGCTATTAGACTGGCGAATCCAAATTAATGAACAAAAGTGTAAACAATGAAAACATCCATAGGGATCTGGGCATACCACCGGTTAAAGATGAAATATCAAAGCAGAAAGCGGCCTACCATAATAAGCTTACACTGCACCCAAATAATCTCGCAAGGAACCTAACACGGGTTTCAAACCGAACTCGTCTACATCGAAACGATCTGCCAGCCCAGCTATAAATATTAGGGCCGGTTAGTCCAAATTCAGTCTACATGACTGTAATTGAAGTTATATTCTTAAGATTTGATATACTTATACTTCTCATTATAGAGAAGATTCAATAAAAAAAGCAAATAAATTATGTTTTTCGTTTCGGGATATATTAAAAAAAAGCGATTTTTATTTTAATATACAGCTTTTACTTTGATTTACTTATTGTTAGTCTCATTATAGAGAACATTCAATAAATAAAGCATATAAATTATGTTTTCCATTTCGGGATATATTAAAAAAAAGCGATTTGTCTTTATTGGTAATGTTCTATTAAGTTAGATCCCCAAACTTTAACTGATTTTGCAAAATGCATTATTCTTATAACTATGGCTTCTACCGGTGACAGCGACGCGAGCAGCGAAAGTGGACATTGATTAGATAATTTTGATTGGTCAAAACTGTGGCCTGATGGGATGGCTTTTGGGCTGCATCTTTTGTTTAATTTATTTGGATTGGCCAAAGCTATTATGCTGACGAATGGGTTCTCAGGCTAGACCCTTTGTTTAAAGGTCTGAATATTGTTTATGACTGCCGTCGTCGATAAAGGCGTGTGAAGTGTTATAATTTGGGTGTCGCCGATCGAAGCCGTGGGAAAGATTTATGTCTGAGGGGTTAAATGTTTATGTCGGATTGATTTGAATAACTTATTATTGACAATTGGAATAATGGGTATCCCTGGATATACAGGTTGTATATTGGGTTTGGGAGCTAAAGTATTTGCGTAAACGTCACTTATATATAAACAAAAAAAAAAGGTATAGCAAGGAAAATTTTTTTTCAGGTGAGACTAAAGTTAGGTTAGCTAAAAAGAGGAAAAAATGGTGTTAGGGTGGGTTAAGATGAGGAAATAGTGAAAACAGCATTAAGGTGCCAAAAAAGTAAGCCAAGGGTGAGAATAAAATAGGTTGGGTTAAGGTGAGGTAATATTAGGGTTAATGCGGTGTTAAGGTATATTAAAATAAAAATTGTAAAATAAAATCCCCATTTGACAATCAATAATAACATAAAAAACGATTCCCATGAATAGAGATGGCCATTTCACACGGTTGCGCCATATACAATTTCTGGGACTAAGACTTTTTTTTACCTTTTTCGGCTCTTAAAACCGCGGACGCACGCGGACGCAGCTACAACGTTCTAATATTAAGAAGAAATTCCAAATAACGTTTTAGGAAAGTATTAAAAATATTATTAAATAGTTATACCCATTACTCGTAGAGTAAAAGGGTATATTGTATTCGTGCAAAAGTATGTAACAGCTAGAAGGAAGCGTTTCCGACCCTATAAAGTATATATATTCTTGATCAGGGTCACTAGCCGAGTCGATATGGCCATGTCCGTCTGTCCGTCTGTCTGTCTGTCTGTCTGTCCGTCTGTCTGTCCGTATGAACGCTGAGATCTCGGAAACTATAAAAGTTAGAGGACTGGTATCTGGCATGAAGATTCTTGGAGTTCCTACGCAGCGCAAGTTTGTTTCAAGAAGATGCCACGCCCCCTCTAACGCACACAATCGCTTATATACGATTTTAAAAATTTAAATATTTCGAAAAAGTAAAAATGCAGTTCTATTGTGTTTATCAATACCTATCGAAATGTAGAAGACATTTTTCAAATCGGACCATTCGTTAAAAAGTTATGCGTGATCAAAGTTTCTATCTCCATCTCCCTCGCACTCCCTTTACCTGAGTAACGGGTATCTGATAGTCGGGGCACCCGACTATAACGTTCTCTCTTGTTATACCCGTTACTCGTAGAGTAAAAGGGTATATTGTATTCGTGCAAAAGTATGTAACAGCTAGAAGGAAGCGTTTCCGACCCCATAAAGTATATATATTCTTGATCAGGATCACTAGCCGAGTCGATCTAGCCATGTCCGTCTGTCTGTCCGTATGAACGCTGAGATCTCGGAAACTACAAAAGCTAGAAGGTTGAGATTTCACACACATATTCTTGGGCTTCCTACGCAGCGCAAGTTTGTTTCATCGAGGTGCCACGCCCCCCCTAACGCCCACAATCGCCATAAACTATTTTCAAATGTGTCTGGAGGCCACATCTTTTAAGATTTGAAAAATATATAAACGCAATTTTATAGTGTTTATTAATACCTATCGAAATGTAAAAGACATTTTCCAAATCGGACCATTCATTAAAAAGTCATACGCAATCAAAATTGTTTATATATCTATCTCCCTCGCACTCCCTTTAGCTGAGTTACGATTATTAGATAGTCGGGACACCAACCCGAGTACAGCGTTCGCACTCCCTTTAGCTGAGTGACGGGTATTAGATAGTCGGGACTCCAACCCGACTATAGCGTTCTTTCTTGTTAAGATATACCTCCGGACGTGCGAAAAATTACCTAAAAACGGTGTGTGTTTTGATTTGAAAAAGGGTAACATATTTGTAATAGTGGATCAATTACCTGTCGATTGGTATGGGTCGCAAATTTCTAGGACAAAGTCGAAAACTTGTTTTATTGCACGTTTTTTGGACCAAGGCGCCACTGTGCGACGAAGCTGGTGCACTCCTCGTTGTAGGGATGGACCAGACCGATAGGGAGGAGAGAGTGGAATGTGACCACCAACTCACCTTCCGGTATGGCCTCGTCACCGTGAGCGGTCTGAAAAAGACCAAGAAAGCTCCGGAAGAGCCGTCAAACGTGACGACCAAGGGGATGGACACCCCATGTCATCCCGAATTCTGGCCCAGGATCTCCCTCTGGATTACAGTTGCGAGGAGTCAGATGTTACCGTGATAGCCGGTGGTGGAGAGAATGGCTCTCTCTCTTCACCAGACATCATGGAGCACCAAACCCCCCACTGATGGCTGCAACAAGCAGCACCCGGCTAGCCCAGGTAAACATCCATCGAGCCAAAGCAGCATATGCTGTCTTGGCCAGGATGTTCACCTTCCAACACCTTGGGCTAGCTTTTGTACAGGAACCATGGTGGCACCATGGTATAAAAGGCCTGTACACGAAAAACACAAAGGTAATATGCGATCCAGGAGGACTACCTCCCAGTCCATGCATTGTTATAAGAAAAGATATCAATTACAGAATATTTTCAGAGTTTCTGAGCAGAGACTGTGTCGCCATAGGCATCGACGGAATAGGAGCTACACCGAAGCTAGCAGTGGCATCCCCCTACTTTGCTGGGGAGGAAGCCTGTCCACCGCCAGAAATACTCGGGCTAGTGGACCACTGCCGGAAGAGCAAATTACAAATTAATTGTTTTTATTGTTTCTGGTTTTTTAAAATTTTAAGAAGGCTGGCCTGAAACGACGCATTCTCTTCTGCTATTCCGCGGAGTATTTCCCTCGTCTCCCTCTGGTGCTCACGGGTCTGCTGCTGTTGCTCCCTCTGTATGTCATTTCGCTCTCTAGCCAGAGCTATAAGCTGCTGGTGGGTTGCCAGCTTACCACGCTTCCTAGGTGGCTCTGCACCTGAGGAGGTCGCGCGTAAGGCTGGCTCCCCACCAGAGCTTGCTGCTTCCGAGCGTGGCTCAGTTATTGCCATCTCTGAGGGGTCTAGCTCTACAATGTCCTCCTCGGTTTCATGACAAAAACTCTGTAATTCTAAAAGAAACATTGTTAATATTTAAAATTTTATTTTATATTTGAACACATTACGGGTGGTCTGCGCCATACGGGATTCCATGTTGTTGACCGCGAAACTCCCGAGGATTCGATCCACCTTTTCGAACAATGTCCAGCTCGATGGTGCGCCACCACTGGGGCCGACCATTTCTTTCTCTTTTCTGAAAAAAAATATTAACTTACAAAAAAATTCCAGTGCATTTTATGTTGACTTACTTGTACTTCCGCGTGAGGTTCTCCAACTTCGTGCGTACTTCGGTCCACGATACATCGATGTCCTGTTCTCCCATGGTCATGGCCATCATCTGATAGACATGCGAGTTTTTCCTCTTGCCCCAGAGGTCCACCAAGGCGACTTCCATCTCTGGGGTCCACAATGTGCGGGTGCGCTTTAAAACTTAAAGGTGCGCGAAAATCTTTTATAATATGTACTTAAAAAATTCTAATAAATTTACCTGCTCCACTGCTGCCCGGCATTTTGAGTTTGGAACTTCATTTTCGTTGACATAAAAGTCATTTCGTTTTGAATTTCCGTTTTTTTCTGGTTTTTATACCCGTTACTCGTAGAGTAAAAGGGTATATTGTATTCGTGCAAAAGTATGTAACAGGGAGAAGGAAGCGTTTCCGACCCCATAAAGTATATATATTCTTGGTCAGGATCACTAGCCGAGTCGATCTAGCCATGTCCGTCTGTCCGTCTGTCCGTCTGTCCGTCTGTCCGTCTGTCTGTCTGTCTGTCTGTCCGTATGAACGCTGAGATCTCGGAAACTATAAAAGCTAGAAGATTGGTATTTGGCATAAAGGTTCTTGGAGTTCTTACGCAGCGCAAGTTTGTTTCAAAAGGGTGCCACGCCCCCTCTAACGCCCACAATCGCTTATATACGATTTTAAAAATTTCAATATTTCGGAAAAGTAAAAATGCAGTTTTATTGTGTTTATCAATACCTATCGAAATGTAGAAGAAATTTTTCAAATCGGACCATTCGTTAAAAAGTTATGCGTGTTCAAAGTTTCTATCTCCATCTCCCTCGCACTCCCTTTACCTGAGTAGCGGGTATCTGATTGTCGGGGCACCCGACTATAGCGCTCTCTCTTGTTTTTTTCACAAAATGAGTGATTCTTTGTGAAACGTATCGAGATTTTCTTAATGGTCTCAGAACGATATCTCATTTTTATCACGATATTACACCATTTAAAATGAATTTTTAAAAAGGTAAAAAAAAAAAATCCATTTGACAGAAGCGAAGATATGGCGACGCTTTTTTTTTGCTTGATTGATTTATGACTTAATATTACGTGGGGTAAAAAATAAATAAAAATACTCCAAAATTATTAAATTTGACAAGCTTTCAGATGAAAATAACACCCACAATGGTTCCAGTGCAATGTATAGTCCAAACTTAAAAAAAAATATTTCAGTCGCGGTTTTTTGCAAATCGGCATTTTTAATCTTTCTAAAAAAATAGTATAATGTACAATACATAATTCTTGTTGGCCCCTGAAAGTTTCGTCATGGGACCTCCATTACTTTCTGCATAATTTAATAAAACAATAAAAAACAAAGCAATCTTTCGTTATTATACTTTAAATAATGTTAGACGAACAGTTATCGTTCTTAATGATTTCCGGAAGAACGACCGTTCCCATTTAGGTGAAACTAATAGGAAAAATGCATATTGGTCTAACAATAAAATCCCTACCAAATTCAACGTGGGACAATAACTTCTTGCTTCTTAATTTTAAAAAATATATTAATGCATTCTAAAAATTATGATGTTTAATGAATAATTTGAATTGCTAATAATGGATTTTTAAAAAATGAGAAAGTGGGTTACAATTTAAAAGTATAAGCTACGGAAATCTTTTTAACTGTATTATGGTTTCTTTTTGTTGAACGGATTGGTGCAGCGATTTTAAAATATTTTCATTTTTCTATTGATCAGATTTTAATGTTTCCTTTCAAGTGTTATCTACTGTGGTTTCCCTTTTAAACTTCTTCTAAGTCAAGAGTATGTGATTTTATATTAACCCTTTAGGTAATAATGTGCATAAAATTACCTTTTCTACATTCTTCGGTTCTGATAGTAATAGTACATTAATATTATTTGTCAAGCAATAACATCATTACAAGAAAGTAAACATAGCTTGGTTTAAATGTTGAAAAAATTGCATCTTTGTTTAAATTAGAATTTAAAAAATTAAGTTAACTTAAAAAAAAATAAAGATTAATAAATACTTTAATTTAAATTTGTGATTTTTGTTATTATAATTTAAAAAATAAAATAAATATGAATAAAAACAATGAATAATCTTCATTTTAGATTGTTTTTGATAAACATTTTGTTGTTTTCGTTTTTCAATATAATGTATCGCCCTTAACTGCAACACAAAAGAATTGGCAAAATAAAATGTAAGCGATCGGTGTTTTGTAAAAAAATTGAAAATTAATATAATTATAGAAAAAGATCTTACCATATTTAAATCTTCGGGACAAAAAGGTTAAGTTCAAAGAGAGGGAAGTAAACTGATGGAATACGCACACATACATACATTCGAAATTCGGCAAATTTGGACCTATATATGTTTTTAGGCAGCAATTCTGTCAGTTTCAAAATGAATCCCCATGGAAATGGTTCTGGGCAGTGGGTTGCATGGCAACCCAATGACACGGCAGCTCCAGCTAGCTATTCGAGCTATCCGTATCAAGCTGCAGTTCCGCCTCCAGTTGTGTGCCAACACATCCCGCAACCCGTCCCACAGCACTTCACGCAGCATTTCCCGCAACACATTGCGCAGCATTTCCCGCAACACTTTGCGCAACATGTACCGCAACATGCGCAATGAGTTCAGGAGAAATCAATAGATGAAAACAAAACTTTGTTAACATTAACCAGCAATTGAAAACACAAAATAAAACCATAAAAACTTTGACGCAAACGTGCAAGTGGTTGAAGCACGAACTAAAAACAATGAAGAAGAAGGTAGCAGACCTGGAGAAAACTCAGGAAAACGTATCTCTTATGGAAAAGAGATTTAAGAATCGGTGCCTTCAGACAGGTCGTAGACCTTCAATTTAATCAATATTGTTAATTTTTTGAAAAAATAAAATGTAAAAATTGAATTGTTTTTGTCTTTTTATTCTTCTCTTTCTCATCTTTAGCAAAGTGCAAGTGAACAATAATAACACCAACTCTTTAGGAAGCATTTAATCTTTTGCATACTTTTTTACGTCTCATTAAATGACCCTTTGCCGTAATTCATTTAAGTGATCGTGTAGCTCAGCTGGTTAGTTTTGCACGTAAATGCAACGTAACCTGTTGGTCGTGGGTTCAAGCCCACTTCAGTTCTTGCCAAAGTTGATGTGGGCATTATTTTTTTTTTACTTCGTAAACAATTTTTATGTGCCATCCAAATGGGGAGTGGGTTGGCTTTGTCAGCCAAATGATATCTTATTAGAAAAAAGGATTACATGGTGGACCATATTTTTGGGGGTCCAAAAGCGTCAAAATTATTATCACGTTATACTTGGCCCTATACTTCATATTAAAATACTTTTTTTTTCTGTTCTTCTACTTTACTTCTTTGGTGAAGTGCAGCTGCACATCGAATAAAGAGAGAGATGAGAGAAAAATTAAATTAACGTTTTTTTTTGTTTTTGTTAGATTCCCGTAAGAGAATATCTGCATTTTTATTTTCTCTTATTTTCTTAACTTTAATTTTGGCAAGAGGATTGAATCTGCTTCTCCTATACTTTAATTTGCCAATTTTTAAAGAGCTTGGTGGACTAGAGTGTAAATGCATCTATGAGTAATGAATGCAGAATAGTTGAGGAGATTTTTGGGTTTTATGGGTTCAAATCCCGCCCATATTTATCGTTGAGTTCTCTTGATGATAAGAAGAAAAGTGTTGTAATCAATTTTCATACATTAAAACCAGTTAAATTACAATTACAGTTAAACACAAATTACACCAGTTTACAAAATAAAATCCTAATTTTCCGGTTAAGTACATCTCCCTGATTAAGAAATGGGCACTTAAAATTTTTTGTATGGTGTCAGTTTTTTTTAAAGTGTAAAAAACGTTTTTGACACTTTTTAATTTCTAACTTGAGTTTTGATAAACCGACTTGGGTTATCAAAGACTCATTTTACAGGTAATAGAATGCCCTCTAACTTTCTTATACACAGCATTGAGATCCATATATTAGTTTCGAAGCATGTAGAATGTACTTTGACAAAGAAACCCAGCTATTGATCATTACAATCCACCAGCAAATTAATGTGATATGCATGTTTGAAGATTGCGAAAACGGTGATTTTTTGGCCTTTTACTGCTGTTAACTGACACAACAGGGCTCTAACAGGGCTGTAATACTCGCTTTTCCCACGTTTTTTACACTTAAAAAAAAGTTGGTACCATACAAAAAATTTTAAGTGCCCTTTTCTTAATCAGAAAGATGTACCTTACCGAAAAACAAGAAAGGAAGCTAGCTTTGGCCAGCCGAATCATGCAGATCATTCCTATTAAGTTACAAATCGCAAAAATTTTAAATTTCGTATTATTTTGAAATTATTTTTGTTATCCTTCCCAATGCAGCTATATAATATAGTTGTCCAGTTTTTGTTAAATTTAATTAAAATTCGGAAATATTAAAAAAAGAACATATCGTGGAGTAGAAGAGAACACAATAAAAACCAACGGAGCTATGAATTGTTTCCAATTAATTTCCCATTAATTTTTTGATCGTTTATATGGCAGCTACATATATGATATAGTCGTCCGATTTTGATAAAATTAAAATTGAAACTCGGCAATATTTCAAAAGAGTCATATCCTAGACAAGAAGAGAATACAATAAAAACCGAAGAAGCTAAAATTTATTTCTTATTACTTTCCCATTAATTTTCCGATCGTTCCTATGGCAGCTATATGATATAGTCGTCCGATTTTTTAAATATTTAAGTCAAAAATCAGAAATATTTAAAAAATAATATTTCCAAGAGTAGAAGGTAATATTTCAAAAAACACAGAATGGGGTTTGAAAGATAAAGAGTGCAATAAGAATCCATCGCCTCTCCCTGTGGTCAATAGAGAGTCGCTTCCAACGCTCTCTCGCACCGGTTCCCACATCCTTTCCCACATATCAGCTTGAGTTTTAAACCAGGTCCAAGGGATGCGCTGCGTTGCTCGGGAGTGTCCTTCAACGGGTGTTGACGTGTCCTTTCTTAATCTGTTGTCGATCCAACGTGTTTCCTGGTACTGAAATCTGGAATCTTTCTTAGGTGGCTGGCATCCCTAATAAGTGTTTTTCCATACCTGACACTTTTACTACTTTTCCTTCACACTCTAAAACTTCATATATTGTTGTATTAAAGTTTGTTGACAACTTATTTGGAAATACCACGTTCTTCATAAATAACCTCTTTCGCTCCTCTCTTATTATCTGCAACTACTTTACTTTTATGTTTTTGTATGCAATCATTATCATTTTCTTCCGAGTCATGAACTTCACCTAATACACCTTGCACATTTGGAATTTTGCCCCTAATCATTCGAATAAACATTAGTTCAGAAGGAGAGGACCCTGTTGTGCTGTGTGGTGTAACATTGCGCCTTAAAATAAATTCCTGAATGTCTTCTTGAAAATTGGATTGGAAAATTGGAAAATTCGATTCATATTTTCGACTTCGCTATTCACCTGTGGCCAGTATGGTGGAGTCCTTATTAATTCAATGCCTTTTGTGCTACAATATTGTTCAAATGTCGCACTAACATATTGTCTCCCGTTATCCGTTCGCAGATATCTTGGGAATCCCGATCTACAAAATATTTATTTTTTTGGCTCCTATAACACTAGTTTACAAAATAAAATCGAGCTCACCCTAATCGAAGGCAACCTAAATTTTCCGGTAAAGTACATCCCCCTGATTAAGAAATGGGCACTTATAACTTTTTTTATGGTGTCAATTTTTTTTAAAGTGTAAAAAACATTTTTGGCCATTTTTTATTTTTTATTTCGAGTTTTGGTGAACCGATTTTTGTCATCAAATACTCATTTTACATGTAATATAATACCCTTTAACTTTCTTATACACAACATTGAGTTCCAGTCATTAGTTTAGAAGCTAAACCTCGTCAAATTCTAAAAATCGGGAAAAATTCAAGTTTGGCAGGCATAAGTTCGATCATTAAAAATACACGCCTACAAACCGAAATTAGTTTTACAACTTATTGTGGTAGATGGTACTTTGACAAAAAAAACAAGCTAATGATCATTAGAATCCACCAGAAAATGAATTTTATATGAATATTTGAAGTTTGGGACAACGGTGATTTTTTGGCCGCTTACAGCTGTAAGATCGTTAATGAAGGGGTTTCCTTGGTGTTTCAGTCTTAGTCTGCATAGGGCCGGGCAGAAGCAGAGAAGGTGCTCCACCGTTTCTTCTTCTTCTTCGTCCCTGCAGCTTCTGCAGAAATCATTGTACGAAGCTTTTAGCCTGACGGCATGGGTGCCGACTAGCCAGTGGCCTGTAAGGACTCGAACTAGCATACCGCACTTTGTGCGACTAAATTTAAGTAATTCCGACGTTTTTTTACTGTTTATCCCAGGCCATGTCTGGTGAGTGATACGACACTTTGGTGCATTTTGCCACCTAGTGTTGGCTAGTTTGAGGAAGTGGTTTTTGATATTTGGCTTGCAAGTCGCCATGGGCATACCGACACTCTCCTTTTCTGGAAGGAGAGGCATGATGGTGCCTTGCCTGGCTCGTCCGCTATGCAGTTGCCTACAATGTCCCGGTGACCCGGAACCCATATTAGGCTTATAGTAGACTGACTAGCTATCTCATGGAGAGATATGCGACAGTCTGCTATTGTTCGGCAGTTGGTGCTTGTCGAATAGATTGATTTAATAGCCGCCTGGCTATTACTATATATGTTTATGTGTCTAATTTGGGTGTATCTGTCCCCTATACAGTCGAGTGCTTCCCTTATAGCATGCACTTCCGCTTGGAAGACACTGCAGTGGTCTGGAAGTCTGAAAGACTGCCTGATCTCTAATTCTTCGGAGTATATGCCTCCACCAACGTGTCCGTCTAGCTTGGAGCCGTCTGTATATAAACAGATTGCGTCTATTGAGCCCGGTCGGCCACGATCCCATTCTTCCCTATCTGGGATCAGAGCCACGAAGGGTGTGTGACTGTATTCACGGGTTTTACATAGATCCGTTTTTGCCGGTATTGATTTGTCATGCTGAAGAATCTTAGCGTGACCATAGAGTTGGGCTTTCTATTGCCCTGTATCCCTCAGACGAATAGCTGCCGATTTGGCCCTTCCATGCCTGCTAAGTCCAGGCTCTGGAGGTTCAAGATCGCGTTCAGCGCTTCGTTTTGGGTAGTAATACACAAAGCCGACATTCGCTGTACTTTGTTTAGGGGAGTTAGAATGCATTGTTTTTGTAGAGCGGTCCACCATAAAGCCACCCCGTATAGAAGGATTGGCTTGACCACCGCTGTGTAGATCCAGTTGACAATTTTAGGGGACATGCCCCACCTTAGCCCAATTGCCTTTTTACAACAGTAAAGTGCAATGGTTGCTTTTTTGATTCTCTCTTGGTTGTTAAGGCCCCATTTGAGACGCTTTTATAATACCAACCCCAGGTATCTGGCGTGTTCGCTAAAAGAGAGATTACAATTGTTTAGTATGGGTGTGTTTAGTGGAGGGATCTTGTACTTATTCGTAAATAGAACAAGTTCCGTTTTTGAGGGATTTACCCCGAGTCCGTTTTTTACCGTCCAGTCCGATAATATTTTTAGCTTTGCGGTCATGAGATCGCAGAGTGTTTGTGGATACTTACCATTAAAGATGATAGCGACATCATCCGCGTATGCTACTACTTTGCAGCCTCCTCCTAGAATTCGCAGTAGTTTGTTTACTGCGATATTCCACAGGAGGGGTGATAGTACAGCTCCTTGCGGGGTGCCTCTGTTCACTAGTCTAGTCTGGGTAGAGGACCCTAGTGCGGCAGTAACCATTCTGCTTATAAGCAGTTTATGGATCAGCCCCACCACTTGAGTCTCCACCCCTAGCTCTGTGAGGGAATCTGTTATTGCTGTGGGAAGTTGTTGACGGCTCCCTCTATATCCAGGAAGGCGATCAGTGTGTATTCATTATTATTGAGTGATTTCTCAATGCTGCTTACCACGACGTGTAGCGCCGATTCGGTTGACTTACCTTTGGTGTAGGCATGTTGTGCCTCTGACATCTGTGTCGGGTCGATAGTGGCTCTCAGGTGTAGGCTAATCAGTCTTTTAAAGCTCTTTAGCAGGAATGATGTCAGGTTTATTGGCCTGAAGTCCTTTGCTGTGGTGTGAGTAACCTTCCCTGCCTTGGGAATGAAGACCACTTTCGTTTCTCGCCATGCGGTTGGTAGTTCTCCTACTGCCAGAATGGTGTGGAAGATTTTACTGAGCCAATTTACAGCCAGCTGTCCTGCTTGTTGGATATGTGCCGGTGCTATCCCGTCTGGTCCCGGCGATTTGTATGGCTTGAAGCTCTGAATGGCCCATTTAATATTGCCGTCTGATATGAGGAGATCTAGATTGATCCCTTCGCCGGCAATTCTTTCTGGTGGTTGACCTATTTGTTGTCTACCTGGGAAATGAGCATCTAGAAGTAGGTCTAAGGACTCTTCGCTTGAGTCTGACCAGGATCCATTTGCTTTCTGGAGATAGCCTGGGGGCGCGGCTGTCTTGGAAAGTATTTCCTGAGCCTTGCAGCATCAGTCGTTTTTTCTATGTCGGAGCAGAACGTTTGCCATGCAGTTCGTTTTGCTCTTCTAATGGCCTTTTTGTACGAGGCTAATTCCAGCTTGTAATACTGCCAGATTGCGTCCTCATTTCCTGCCTTTGCTCTGTTAAACAGGCATCTGCAGTTTGATCTGAGGATTGATAGTTGTAGTGTCCACCAGGTGGGTTTTTTCTTCCATCTTGGTTTCCCTATGGGGCATGCGACTTTGAAGGCCGAGTTGCACGCTTTTGTAAAAATATCTACTGTTGTATCTAGCCCTTGTGGGCCTTTCTGGCGGTACCATGGGGAGGATATTCGTCAGAACTTCTTTGTACATGTGCCAGTCGGCCCGTCTGGGATTAGCAAAGCCGACCGGCATGGGTGAATCAAGGGGACAATATTATTTCTATGTATCTATGGTCAGAGAAGGAGTGTTCAACGGAGACGAACCTGTTTTTGGACTGCATTTACCAGTAAATCTGATACCAACGTTAGATCTATGATCGTTTGGCACGCTTTCGTTATGAAGGTGGGGACAGTTAAGAATAAAGTCAAATAGAGACTCACCTCTGTCGTTGTTGTTTGGGCAACCCCACTGGGTGTGATGGGCGTTGGCGTTACAGCCTATTTCCAAACCTGTCTTTAGCTCTTCGCATTCCTTTGCCAGTCCTCTGACTAGCGCGTCTGGGGGGTCTTCCTTTTCAAAGGCCATGTAGGCCGATAGCAGCCTAATGGAGCCGTGCTGCAGCTCCAGGCTTACTGAGGTGTTATATCCGTTGCTGTAATTGCGAAGCAGAAATATATTTAGGTGCCTTTTGGCTAAAATGCAGGTCCGAATTTTACCTTCTTTGGGGTCAAGCATTAGCTTATACTCTCTCGTTCCTAGTCCAGCAACCTTGCCTCCTACTACCCAAGGTTCCTGTACTAGGACCACGTCGACTTCGCCCTCGGCCAGGCGAAGCAATAGAGCAGCGGACGCTGCTTTACTGTGGTGTAGGTTTATCTGCAGGAGTCTTACCGACATCCCCAGCTGTAACCTCCACCACAGTAACGTCGGCCTCCGAGTCGCTCAGGTCCACTTCGTCAATTGCCGGTCCCAACGCTCGCATTTCACTGCTTAGCGAGGAATCGGTGGAATAGCCGACCCCCGGCCCTCCAGGCGCCTCCACTTCTTCGGCAAGCACCTGTTCGGCTAGATTGCCCGCGGAGTTTCCGGCAGCGTTTGAGTCGCCCTTATAGATTTTCATCTGTACTGCGCTAAAACCGAAGTTCAGTTTGCCCCGAGCCGCTTCTATTGGCGCAACTGACTCCTTTCTGCGTAGGTGTATTTTATTGCACCAGTGGTTTGCCCGATCGCCTTGGCAGTGCCTACCGTTGCCGTTGGTGCTATCGCATCTGTGGCGGACGTATCGGCAGCCGGCTTTCTGCCACCCGTCATCCCCAGTTTGGGATACAGCCCTTTCTGGACCGTGCTGGTGTTTGTGTTGGAACCAGTGTTCGGCATTTCTGTGGGTTTATTGAGAGTTCCCGTCTCTTGTTTGGTCTTGTTAGTTGTTTTGTACATAATAGATCCCACGAGTTGCGGAGAAGGGGAAAGGTCCGCCCGGGCAGAGATCCGCGATGCCCGGGTAAGGCGATAGTTAGAACAGGGGGTCGCCATGTCCCTGAGCTCACCGTTCAAGACTGGGCTAGTTTTTGATCCGGGCCCCCAGCCAGGCTGACTCTTGGCACGGTGCGAGTTACACCGTAGTCCGGCCCGGAGTGAGATGTTGTTTGGGAGAGGAACGGGATAGGTAGTGTGTAGGGTATTGGGTTTGTGTAGAGCAATTTTTTTTAGATGTGGCTGAACAACTCGCATCGTCGGTATTGCTCCGATACCCGCTGGTTGTCCAGGACTGATTATTTGCTGGAGCTTCCGTCCACGATTCCGTGATTGACTTCCACCACCAGTTTATTCACAGTTAACCTCCAGAACTAGAGGTCGTTCGCTATCCGCAACCTGCGACCCGCTCGGTGGCCCAAGCTAGGCGGCTTCAGAACCATCTCACCAGTTCTGGGATAATTAGCCGTGTTCCCCTTAGCAAAATGTTCCCTAACATCGAAAATTCAAACCGGAATGGGTAAAAACTATTCGTTGTACCACTATCCCTGGAATTGGCATCCACACAGGTCATTGCATCCACGATTTCCTCATCAGCACTACTATGCTATCTCGGAAAGGTTTAATGATGTAGGGATATTGTATTCAATCAAATAAAAACACCTCTTAACGAGGTAAAAAACTAGTGACGATCGCACCTTCAACGTACAAAAGTTCTGATATCAACATTTGTGACGAAAAATTATTACACTCGTCATTAAATAGACTTTCTAATATTTTCTATAGCTTTAGTAGTATAGAAGTTACGGCTTTCCGAATTTTAGCTATTTAAAGCTGTTTTCCCGCTAAACTAGCGGGTTTTTCCAAAAGTGGTAGAACAAAAGTTTTTTATATCGATGTGATGAACGTCATATCAAATTTTCAGAACTTAAAAAACATATTTTGGACAAGCGTACAAACTGACAAACTGACAAACAGAATTAAATTTTCATTTTGGGAAGAAGAAGAAAATCTTATTTTGGCTATAACTTTTGAACGGAGCGTCGGATTTTATCATATGACCCCTCATTCGACGGGTATTTTCAATAGGAACTAAAACATTGCGAGGGGGCATTTATCCCCACCGGCCCCAACAGCTCCAAATTTCGAAATTTGCACTTTTTCACTTTCATCGCTCTCTCTCCCAATCCAATTAATTTTCTTAAAGTATTGGTATGCAATCCTTTAAGTTTTTGCAATACCTTTCGATTGGTGTATTACTCATTACGATCGGACTATCACAGCAAATTTTCAATTTTGCGGCTATATAATAGTAGTCGCCTTCGCACACTCTCCTGGTGCGCTTCGTCACTACATGGACTGCCGTCCATAGTGATTATTCGAAATATATCGTGTTCAGTAACCTTCCAGTTCTAATTTGTTGACGGTAATTCGCATAGTTGGGATGGGGGATAGGAAATGTTTTCCTTACCAGGCTTATAAATAACCTTGAATTTATAAGCTTGCAGACGTATTTCGAGCGTATTTCGATGCTCAATTTGAGCGGGCGGTTATGAGGTTGGTTTAAAATGGTTTCCAACGGCTTATAGTCTGTTACTAATCCGGCTAAATAAAAATAAAATTTTTCGACAGCACAAACTAAAGCGAGACTTTCTTTTTCTATCTGAGAGTACTTTTTTAATACGTCTGAAAGACTGCGACTTGCAAATGAAATAATTCTAGGTTCACAAGATGTATCAAATTGAATGAGTACTGCTCCCAGAGCAACCAACTTTTAAAAACACAGGGCGGCAACACTACTACTATTTTGACCTCAGCTGTATGCTTTTATGTTTTTTGACTATGTTTTCTTGAATTTGTTTCTTCCTTAAAAAAAATCCTAAAATAGTTCTAAGTATAGGGTTTAAATGATAAAGAGTGTATCTTTTAAAAAATTTTAACATCAAAACAAACCATGTATCCGTTTGCCTGTGATACCTCCAGAAAGTTGGTCAATTTCAGCATTTTTCGAACTTTGAGGTCCTTGTGCTAAGAATTACTTAACTTGGGAGTTCGTAATGAATTCAACAATATAACATCCATCGAGGTAAATTTAAAAGTATTAATTTTCTTGCACAGTGTTATTAATAAGATCAAAAAAAACAAGAGAGAACGCTATAGTTGGGTGTGTTTCCCGACTATCTAATACCCGTCACTAAAGGGAGTGCGAGGGAGATATTTGAAAAATGTCTTCTACATTTTGATAGGTATAAATATACATAACAAAATTGCATGTATACTTCTCGGAAATCTTTAAAGGTGTGGGCGCCAGACACATTTTAAAATCGTTAGTGGGCGATTGTGGGCGTTCGAGGGGGCGTGGCACCTTTTTGAAATAAACTTGCGCTGCGTAGGAAGCCCAAGAATATGTGTGGGAAATCTCAACCTTTTAGCTTTGTAGTTTCCGAGATCTCAGCGTTCATACGGACAGACAGACGGACAGACGGACATGGCTATATCGACTCGGCTAGTGTCGCTGAGCAAGAATATATATGCTTTATAGGGTCGGAAACGCTTCCTTCTAGCTGTTACATACTTTTGCACGAATACAATATACCCTTTTACTCTACGAGTAATGGGTGTAAAAAGCAACTTGTCTCGCACTGGTACCTTTCTAACAAAAAACAAGAGAAAACGTTATAGTAGGGTGCCCCGACTATCAGATACCCGTTACTCAGGTAAAGGGAGTGCGAGGGAGATGGAGATAGAAACTTTGATCACGCATAAATTTTTACGAATGGTCCGATTTGAAAAATTTCTTCTACATTTCGATAGGTATTGATAAACACAACAAAACTGCATTTTTACTTTTCCGAAATATTTAAATTTTTAAAATCGTAAATAAGCGATTGTGGGCGTTAGAGGGGGCGTGGCACCTTCTTGAAACAAACTTGCGCTGCGTAGGAACTCCAAGAATCTTCATGCCAAATACCAATCCTCTAGCTTTTATAGTTTCCGAGATCTCAGCGTTCATACGGACGGACAGACAGACAGACGGACAGACGGACAGACGGACATGGCTATATCGACTCGGCTAGTGATCCTGATCAAGAATATATATACTTTATAGGGTCGGAAACGTTTCCTTCTCCCTGTTACATACTTTTGCACGAATACAATATACCCTTTTACTCTACGAGTAACGGGTATAAAAACCTTAAAAATATTTAATTGGTAGAACAAATACATATTAAGTCTAGTTAAAAGACATCTGGAACTTAACTAGTTGCAATTGCAATAAATATGATCGAAAAATATAGCCTACGGTTTAAATGTCTTGGAAAATTTAACATAAAATAAATCAAACTGACGAGGTCCTCGGTTCGATCCCCAGTCTCTGTAAATAATTTGTTTGTTTTTTTTTAGCTAGGTGATGCTTTAGTCTTATTTTAAACTTAGTTTAATCTGTCCGAGGCAATATATATGTGAAAAATCACTGTTTTGAATTATGTCACACTAAAATTCATAAACCTTGGTAGAGCATTACAAAATGTGATGCGTGTATGGCTCAATCAGTAAAGTAGGTAAAGTAATGCCTCAAAAAAAGTAAGTTCGTTTTAATTCCTGATACTTATCAGAATTCCTCTATGGACCGCGCCTAGTTAAGCACCGTCAAGTACTAGTGAAATCCAATAACTTAATGGTTGAGAGAATATTTTTTTGTTTTTTCGTGAAAATAATTTTTTTCAGTGTGGTTTAAGAGCTGTAACAGTAAATTGGTTAACAGCGACTAGTGCAAAACTGGTAACAAATTAACTAGTTGTTTCCGATGACAAGCATATTGTGAGGAGTTGAATAACTCATCACAAATAGCAGCAGCTAGAATAACGGATGGCCGGCCGCTTACCAGTTACGCGGCAAATTAGCGTAGTAGCGGCGCGGCGAAGAGAGTTTGGAGACCGAGAAGAGAGAGAGAACTCTCACAAAGAGAGTTTGGAGAGTCATGGCGGAGAGTGAGAGAGGGGAGACTTCGCAGGCAGAGCCAAAGTGCCGTGGGTGCAAAAGGAAATAACGGAACTGCACCGGACTTTGGACTCTGCCGTGAACTTTGGACCAGGAGGATGAGTGCCACGTCGCAGCAGCGGAGCGGCACACAGGCGTGCAACATGCAACAACAGAATCAGCGGGACGGCAGCAGCATGCAGAAGAACAATTTAAGGCCGTGCGTGAAGGACAAGTGGGTCAAACAGGGACCACGGACTTCGGACCTGGAGTGGAGAGATTCAGCGGGCAGAGCGCAAAAGGGAAATAACGGTTCCCGGAGGCCCTATATAAAGCCGCCGGGCGCTGGCAACTGGATCAGTCGATCACAAGGAATCAGTCCGTCAAGATCAGTCAAGATATCAAAGTGAATAAGTCAGTCAATCAGTGCCAAGTAATCTACAAGTGAAAACACAAGTCAAATCGTCGGAAGCAGCGCCGTGGGAGCCTACAAGGAGCAAGATCGCTACGTCGAGACGTTCGGGATTGGATCAGCAGGAATCTCCGAATTGAGACACAGGTAGCAGAACATCGCCGAGCGTCCACGGGGAGCTACAGGGAGCTACAAGACCGGAGCACGGAGTCCACGAGGAAGGCGATCACCGAGGCGTCGCACCGTCGTGGAGAGACGAGTATCACTAGGAGGCACCGAGGACCACGAGTGGCGACACCAAGGCCATCCGAGCCACCAAGCCCGCTGTAATCATACCCGCAATAAACCCAATTCGAACCCGTGAATTCTGTGCTTTCTCACTGATCTACTGGGCGGACACGTTCATATAAATTTGGTGGGACGAACACATAACTTCTCTGAGCTAGCCGCACGAATCTCGTAGCGAGCAGACCTACAAAATCAGTTCGTTACATCTGGCGCCCAACACGTGATTGTCCCAGCAGTGAAAGCAACGTAAAGCAGAATGGGGAAGAAATGGATTTACCGCCTCAAGACCGAGGATTTTGCCTACGTCGCAGACACACATCAGTCGCATCACATTGACTCCCGCCGAAGGGGAAGACCTATTGGCAAGCCTGAGCATCGACAACATGCAAAATGAGGCACAGTATTAATTTTCTTGCACAGTGTTATTAATAAGATCAAAAAAAACAAGAGAGAACGCTATAGTTGGGTGTGTTTCCCGACTATCTAATACCCGTCACTAAAGGGAGTGCGAGGGAGATATTTGAAAAATGTCTTCTACATTTTGATAGGTATAAATATACATAACAAAATTGCATGTATACTTCTCGGAAATCTTTAAAGGTGTGGGCGCCAGACACATTTTAAAATCGTTAGTGGGCGATTGTGGGCGTTCGAGGGGGCGTGGCACCTTTTTGAAATAAACTTGCGCTGCGTAGGAAGCCCAAGAATATGTGTGGGAAATCTCAACCTTTTAGCTTTGTAGTTTCCGAGATCTCAGCGTTCATACGGACAGACAGACGGACAGACGGACATGGCTATATCGACTCGGCTAGTGTCGCTGAGCAAGAATATATATGCTTTATAGGGTCGGAAACGCTTCCTTCTAGCTGTTACATACTTTTGCACGAATACAATATACCCTTTTACTCTACGAGTAATGGGTGTAAAAAGCAACTTGTCTCGCACTGGTACCTTTCTAACAAAAAACAAGAGAAAACGTTATAGTAGGGTGCCCCGACTATCAGATACCCGTTACTCAGGTAAAGGGAGTGCGAGGGAGATGGAGATAGAAACTTTGATCACGCATAAATTTTTACGAATGGTCCGATTTGAAAAATTTCTTCTACATTTCGATAGGTATTGATAAACACAACAAAACTGCATTTTTACTTTTCCGAAATATTTAAATTTTTAAAATCGTAAATAAGCGATTGTGGGCGTTAGAGGGGGCGTGGCACCTTCTTGAAACAAACTTGCGCTGCGTAGGAACTCCAAGAATCTTCATGCCAAATACCAATCCTCTAGCTTTTATAGTTTCCGAGATCTCAGCGTTCATACGGACGGACAGACAGACAGACGGACAGACGGACAGACGGACATGGCTATATCGACTCGGCTAGTGATCCTGATCAAGAATATATATACTTTATAGGGTCGGAAACGTTTCCTTCTCCCTGTTACATACTTTTGCACGAATACAATATACCCTTTTACTCTACGAGTAACGGGTATAAAAACCTTAAAAATATTTAATTGGTAGAACAAATACATATTAAGTCTAGTTAAAAGACATCTGGAACTTAACTAGTTGCAATTGCAATAAATATGATCGAAAAATATAGCCTACGGTTTAAATGTCTTGGAAAATTTAACATAAAATAAATCAAACTGACGAGGTCCTCGGTTCGATCCCCAGTCTCTGTAAATAATTTGTTTGTTTTTTGTTAGCTAGGTGATGCTTTAGTCTTATTTTAAACTTAGTTTAATCTGTCCGAGGCAATATATATGTGAAAAATCACTGTTTTGAATTATGTCACACTAAAATTCATAAACCTTGGTAGAGCATTACAAAATGTGATGCGTGTATGGCTCAATCAGTAAAGTAGGTAAAGTAATGCCTCAAAAAAAGTAAGTTCGTTTTAATTCCTGATACTTATCAGAATTCCTCTATGGACCGCGCCTAGTTAAGCACCGTCAAGTACTAGTGAAATCCAATAACTTAATGGTTGAGAGAATATTTTTTTGTTTTTTCGTGAAAATAATTTTTTTCAGTGTGGTTTAAGAGCTGTAACAGTAAATTGGTTAACAGCGACTAGTGCAAAACTGGTAACAAATGAACTAGTTGTTTCCGATGACAAGCATATTGTGAGGAGTTGAATAACTCATCACAAATAGCAGCAGCTAGAATAACGGATGGCCGGCCGCTTACCAGTTACGCGGCAAATTAGCGTAGTAGCGGCGCGGCGAAGAGAGTTTGGAGACCGAGAAGAGAGAGAGAACTCTCACAAAGAGAGTTTGGAGAGTCATGGCGGAGAGTGAGAGAGGGGAGACTTCGCAGGCAGAGCCAAAGTGCCGTGGGTGCAAAAGGAAATAACGGAACTGCACCGGACTTTGGACTCTGCCGTGAACTTTGGACCAGGAGGATGAGTGCCACGTCGCAGCAGCGGAGCGGCACACAGGCGTGCAACATGCAACAACAGAATCAGCGGGACGGCAGCAGCATGCAGAAGAACAATTTAAGGCCGTGCGTGAAGGACAAGTGGGTCAAACAGGGACCACGGACTTCGGACCTGGAGTGGAGAGATTCAGCGGGCAGAGCGCAAAAGGGAAATAACGGTTCCCGGAGGCCCTATATAAAGCCGCCGGGCGCTGGCAACTGGATCAGTCGATCACAAGGAATCAGTCCGTCAAGATCAGTCAAGATATCAAAGTGAATAAGTCAGTCAATCAGTGCCAAGTAATCTACAAGTGAAAACACAAGTCAAATCGTCGGAAGCAGCGCCGTGGGAGCCTACAAGGAGCAAGATCGCTACGTCGAGACGTTCGGGATTGGATCAGCAGGAATCTCCGAATTGAGACACAGGTAGCAGAACATCGCCGAGCGTCCACGGGGAGCTACAGGGAGCTACAAGACCGGAGCACGGAGTCCACGAGGAAGGCGATCACCGAGGCGTCGCACCGTCGTGGAGAGACGAGTATCACTAGGAGGCACCGAGGACCACGAGTGGCGACACCAAGGCCATCCGAGCCACCAAGCCCGCTGTAATCATACCCGCAATAAACCCAATTCGAACCCGTGAATTCTGTGCTTTCTCACTGATCTACTGGGCGGACACGTTCATATAAATTTGGTGGGACGAACACATAACTTCTCTGAGCTAGCCGCACGAATCTCGTAGCGAGCAGACCTACAAAATCAGTTCGTTACATCTGGCGCCCAACACGTGATTGTCCCAGCAGTGAAAGCAACGTAAAGCAGAATGGGGAAGAAATGGATTTACCGCCTCAAGACCGAGGATTTTGCCTACGTCGCAGACACACATCAGTCGCATCACATTGACTCCCGCCGAAGGGGAAGACCTATTGGCAAGCCTGAGCATCGACAACATGCAAAAGGAGGCACAGAAGAGAGTGCCGAGCCCGGAAAAGAAAGAGACAGAGTGCGTACAGAAAACAGCAGCACCGGTACGGAACCCGGCTCCGACACCCAGCCAGCCAGATTATGCAAAGGTCGCGAAACAAGTCCGCGAATGGTCGTTTAAGTTCGACGGCATTGAGAAACCGTTCGAGTTTCTGGAGCAAGTGGAGTGGTCCGCAAATACATACGGCCTGGATTTGGATATGATTCCCCGCGCCATGCCAGAATTACTGAAGGGGAGGGCATTGAAGTGGTTCATCTCCAACAACAAACAGTGGCAAACCTGGGCGGAATTCATCCAGAGCTTTAACACATACTTCCTGCCGAGAGACTTTTTCTCCACACTTTCGGACAAAGTCAAGCAGAGGAAGCAAGGCTACGGGGAGACGTTTAAGGACTACATGATCGACATACAGGCAATGATGAGGCCACTTAATTATTCGCCGACAGAGGCCCTCAGCATCATCCGGCAGAACTGCACACCGAACCTAAAGATCGCCCTTAGAGCATACACAGTGGCAGACCTGGATACACTCATGGACCTAGCCGACGAGTTTGAGGAACTGGAGAAGGAACGGGAGACATTTGCCCAGGAAAACAAATTCGCCAGGGCAAAACCAGCAGCTCAGGCACAAACGATGTGCAGACGGTGCGAGGACACTGGCGACCAGGAACCCCGTGGGAACAGTCAATGGACACCGCCCCTACAAGCCCACCGACAGCAGGCAACCAACCCACCGTATGAACGCCAGCGGGCGCCGATACAACACCAACAGAGGCAGCCAACAAACTCCTTGTGGAGGCCACCAATCACAACGCAGAGACCATGGGAGAGCACCCACATCACAGACCCCCAGGAGGCCTGCCGAAAGTGCGGCGGCCACGGGCACTGGGAACGCGGCTGCCGAAACCAGCGTTTGTTGTTCTGCTGGGTGTCGAGTGCTGCCAAGGAGCGGGAAATGGTCAGCGATCTCAGCCGCAGAGAGGCGGGCGGGGATCGCAAAATGCTTCCTCTCCAAACTAACTGGCAAGCTGATCGAGGAGGAGCAGCAGTTGTCCGTAGCGGTAACGATTGGTGGAGGCACGTATAAAGCCACAATCGACACCGGGGCAACAGCGAGCTTCATAAGCGAGGAACTGGCGGACAGTCTGGCTGCCCTTGGAAAGATCACAAGAACAAGACGGCAAGTTAGGTTGGCAGACGGGAGATGCGGCGGGATCAATGCACAGCTGGAGGTAGAAATCGCATTCGGAAATAAGCGATTGACCATGAGCCTGCTGATACTACCAGGGGTAGTGGATTCGTTTGTGTTAGGATGGAATTTCCTCACGCAAGTCGGAACGGAGATAAAGTGTGCTGGACACGAAATAAAAATACCAGCCAGAACCCGACACAATGGGTGGCTCGAGGAAAAGCTATCAGTAGCAGTCATGCAAGAGACAACGGAGGACAACGACACAACGGAATTCTTGGAGAAAGAGCTAGCGGACTTCAATACCATGACGGGAACATCAAACATGGCAGAGCACCAGATCACGATGAAGGACGACAAACCTATCAAGCAGCGATACTACCCCAAGAATCCAAAAGTTCAAGGGGAAATCAATGCGAAGGTAGACGAGCTCCTTCAAATGGGGTTCATAGAGCATTCAAAGAGCCCATACAGCTCCCCCATCGTGATGGTGAGAAAGAAAACAGGCAAGTGGAGACTATGCGTAGACTTCAGGCAGATCAACGCGAAGTCTGTAAAGGACGCCTACCCCATGCCCCGCATAAACTACATCCTAGATCAGCTTAAAGAGGCGCGGTACATAAGCAGCCTGGACCTGAAGGATGGATACTGGCAAACCCCACTGGAAGAAAGCAGCAGGCAATACACGGCTTTCTCAGTGCCAGGCAAAGGGCTATTCCAGTGGAGGGTAATGCCATTTGGTCTGCACTCGGCTTCTGCAACGTTCCAACGAGTTCTGGACCAAGTAATCGGACCCGAAATGTCACCGCATGCATTCGCCCACCAAGATGACATCATAGTGATCGGACGCACGCTGAAGGAACACACAGAAAACCTAAAAGAAGTGTTCCGACGCCTGAAGGAAGCAAACCTCAGGATTAACCCGGAAAAGTGCCAATTTTTCAAGAAAGAGCTGCTGTACCTAGGACACTGAGTGACTAGCGAAGGAATAGGTACAGATCCGGAGAAAGTAGCGGCCATCGCCGAATTGGAACCACCCTCAACCGTCAAAGAACTTCGGCAATACCTAGGAGTAGCGTCGTGGTACCGCTGATTTGTGCCAGATTTTGCCAAAATAGTCAAACCATTGAAGGACTTGTTACGCAAAGGCAGTAAATGGGAATGGACACAGGAGCACCAGATGGCATTTGAGGAAGTTAAGGCTAGACTTGTGGCAGATCCGGTATTAGCATGCCCAGATTTCAACAAAACGTTCACCCTGCAAACGGATGCCAGCGACTACGGTATCGGAGCGATTTTAACCCAAGACACGGAAAAAGGGGAAAAGGTCATATCCTATTCTAGCCGGACGCTTAACGGCGCTGAGAAGAACTACTCAACGACGGAAAAGGAGTGCTTGGCAATTGTCTGGGCGATCCGAAAACTCAAGCCGTATCTGGAAGGCTACCACTTTAAAGTAGTAACCGACCATATGGCCCTGAAGTGGCTCAACAGCATAGAAAGCCCTTCAGGAAGGATCGCCAGATGGGCCCTGGAATTGCAGCAGTATGACTTTGAGATAGCGTACAGGAAGGGACAGCTAAACGTGGTGGCAGACGCTCTGTCTAGGCAGCCATTGCCCGAAACGCTTAGGGGAATAAAGGAGACATCGGCGGCGAAAGCTTCAGCAGCGTGCAGTTGGTTTCAAGAAATGTGCGACAAGATAAGGTCCCAACCGCAAAAGTACCCGGACTACGTTATGGAAGGCGAGAATCTGTACAGGAGCATACCGCATAGAGCGGGCAGTGAGGACGTTGTCACATGGAAGATGTGCGTCCCTAGAGCCCTACGAGAAACAGTATTGAAGGAAAACCACGACTCACCAGCAGCTGGGCACGTAGGAAGCCGAAGGACAATAGCACGTCTGGCAGCCCGATACTACTGGCCAGGTATGCATAGAGACGCCAGAGCCCACGTAAGGAAATGCGAAACCTGCCTGAGATTCAAGCCGAATCAAATGCAGGCGGCGGGCAAAATGCTAACCCAAGTGCCAGAGGAACCATGGGCAACAGTATGCGCGGATTTCGTTGGACCCCTACCACGATCGAAGCACGGCAATTCAATGTTACTGGTGCTCATAGACAGGTTCTCTAAATGGACGGAACTAGTGCCGCTGCGCAGTGCGACAGCCGAATCGCTTAAGAAAGCGTTTAGGGAGCGTATAATCGCAAGGTATGGGGCCCCAAAGGTGGTCATAACGGACAACGGAGTGCAGTTTGCGAGTCGCATTTTCAAAAATTTTCTTGCGGAGATGGGTATCAGACAGCAATTCACCGCTCCCTATACGCCACAAGAAAACCCGACGGAGCGGGCAAATAGGACGGTCAAAACAATGATTGCTCAGTTCGCAGGACGAGATCAGAGAACGTGGGACGAAAAGTGGCCTGAGATCATGCTGGCCGTCAACTCAAGCATATCGGAATCCACGGGATACACCCCATCGTTTCTTAACCAAGGCAGGGAGCCACGACTACCGAGCGCCCTATACGACAAAGAAACCTTAGGCACCGGACGAGCCACGGAAACCCCGGATGAAAACGCGCAGAAACTAAAGGAGATCTTTGAGATCGTAAGGCGGAATCTGGAGAAGGCCTCCCAGGAACAGGCTAGGTATTACAACCTAAGGAGGAGGCAATGGACGCCGGCGGTGGGCGACGTAGTCTGGGCCAAGGAACACCCCCTGTCAAAAGCTGCAGAAGGGTTTGCCGCAAAATTGGCACCTAGGTATGACGGGCCCTACCAGGTCGTAGATTTCGTCTCACCAGTGATATGCAAAATACGGAACGTAAACACAAAGAAGGAACGGACCATACATGTAAGCGAGCTCAAACAGCAACAAACACAAGACACAAGCGAGCAACAGCATCAGGCAGACGCAACGGAAAAACAACAACATTGAAAACCCAGGAAACAGCCGAGGAAACGCCAGTGAACAGCCGAGGACAAGCCAGGGAACTGCCGAGGAAACTCCATGGACCATCCGAGGAAACGCTAGGAAACAGTCGAGGACACGCCAGGGAACCGCCGAGGAATCGCAAGGACACATTAACAAGGACACAATCACAAGGATACAATCACAAGGATACAATCACAAGGATACACCAACAAGGATACACCAACAAGGACAACATCAATGACACTGCGAGGCAGCCGGATTGAACATCAGGCCTAAGCGAGAGTCATCCAAAATACGCTAAGCAACAAGGATACAATCGCAAGCATACCAAGGATACAATCACAAGGATACCACAAGGATACACCAACAAGGGTCCACCAACAAGAACACAACCCCAAGGATACAGATACAAGTCAAAGCGAAAACCTTAAAGAGCCCAGAACCATAACGGCCGAGGTCTCGTGAAAAACTAAAACCAAACCAAGTCGTTGCCATGTCGAAGAAAGAGGGAAGACGGCACAGCAGAGAGCTGTACCGTAAGAGCAAGCGCCCAGGAGAAATAACGGGACCGATCAAAGAGGACGGCTCGAAACCGAGGTTTCGTCAGAGGGGGATCAGGCTACAGGCGGTCATTCGAAAACAAGTCATCATGAGTTCAAGAATTACTCGAGCGGAAGCACGCAGGAGGATGGCTGCCCAGCAGCAACCGGAAGGAGCCAGCCCGGGGCAAGGATGGTCGACCATCCGTCGGCCTACCCAAGCTCCGCGGCAGATTCCGACGCAGGTCAGGGATGAGGACCCCATGCCAGAGCCCGTGGTCAGCTCCGATAGCGACGTGGAGATTATCGGCGAGGGAGAGGAGGAGGCGAGAGAGTGGCGTCTCCGCAACGCGATGGGTCCAACCCAGGACCATATTCCGGTCGGGGTCACGGGCCACGCTAGACGGAGGCGGTCCAAACCGAAGGCCAAAGTAGCGGCCCCATTAGGCCATGCAGATGCCGTTATCCAGGCCACGGTGCAACACCAGCGGAAGTCGAAGGCGGAGACGGACGAGCGGCAGCAGCAGGAAGAGCAGCGGCAGCAGCAGGAAGAGCAGCGGCAGCAGCAGGAAGAGCGGCGGCGAGTGATGTGGTAGGAGGCCGAGAAAGCGCACCGACGGCACCAACAGGAGCAGGCCGAAGTCGAGCGCCTGCTGCAGAGGGCGGAAGAGGAGGAACGCCAGTTGTGGGGGCCCCCACAAGCGGTCCCCATGACCCCGCGGTACACGCCAGAAGAACGCGGCCCGAGGACGATCGACCCCGAGGAGTCGTGGATCCCGTCGCCACCACGCTGGATCTCGGAGGTGCCTCCAACGCCCCGGTACGAAGAGGCATGGGAGCAAGGCGCGCCGACGGACGACGTCTCCATGGGTGTGGAGGAGGCGGTGAAGTGGAGGCCAGCGCGACCGCCCACGCCCCGGTTTGAGCAGCAGCAACCGCTGCCCGAATCACCGCAGCCCGAATCACCGCAGCAGCAACCGCAGCCCGAATCGCCGCAGCGGCACCCTCAGCCCGAGCAACTGCAGCCCGAGCCGCCGCAGCCACAGCCGCAACCGCAGCCTGGATCAGAGGCACAGTTCGTGCGGACGGACATTCCGATGGCCCACGTCAGCCACAGCACGCGGAGTTTCACGGCGGAGGGTGTGCGGTGGCGGCAGCAGACGGTCGTGTGGACCTGGCCGGAGGGACCCGTGGATGCCGACGAGCCGCCAACGGAGACACGGATTTGGGAGGAGGCCCCGGGGGTTAACCCACGCGATCCTCGACGAAGAGGCCGGCCGGAAGTCTGGATGCCGCCAACGCCGACGCCGAGCACGGGTCCATCGACGCCGAAGGAGACGCCGTCGCCAACGGAGGCGGAGGTCACCATGGAGCACGACGATCCGGTGGAGAAGGGGCCGTGGATATGGCCCGAGCCCAGTGGAAGCAGCAGACCCGGGCTGCTACGCCAGCACTCGGCACCGGCAGCGACAACGGCGGCGAAGCGACCCAAGCTGATGCGGCAGGTGTCCGCGCCCACCAGCGGAGAGTGGCGGGAAGTCGCCCAGGACGAGTGGCCAGCGGGAATCCGAGGTAGAGTTAGCGCGACGGAAAGGCGGCAGGCGATGCGTCCGTGTCACGGTGGGTGGCCGCGCCCAGGTTAGCTTTGCGGGGAGAAAGAGGAACAACATGCCAAATACTTACCTGGTGCGTGTGTCCGCCGCCAAACAGGGAAACAGAATCTGTTTCATACGCTCGCGGGCTTTACCAACATGGAGCAAAGCCTGATCCGCTGAGGACATGTCAAGGGCAGATGGAGGGCGAAGGAGTGCTAGAAAGGAGAGAGAAGGATGAGAGTGAAAGGAAACGAAAGAAAGTTGAAGAAACTTACCGAGAAAAATGCAGAATCACCATGAACTAGGGACGGGGGCGCCTCGATAAGGCGGTCGATTGGCACTGGACGATAGTGCGATTGATGGGCACAAGCTAAATGGAAATATCATGGTGAATATCGCTGCGATCAGGTGGCAACGCTACACCTGCGATATCGATAGCGGATGATATCGATAGATTATGAATATCGGTTCCGAGCGGAACCAGATCAGAGATCGTCGCGGGAAATTCAAACTACGTGCCCGCTGGCATATCGATAGCCGATGGTTATCGATGCCCAGTGGGACCAGATGGAGGATCGGCGCGGGAGTTTCAAAATTGCTGCAGAGATGCCGACTTGCGCCGTAGAAACTCTCGGAGTTGAAAGCGTCGAGGGAGCAACGATGGAGCAGCGAGGGAGCGCCGAGGGAAGCAGCAGAAGCAGCGCAAGGACTCAATGGCTAGGATACACGAGGAAACGCCGGAGAGCATGAACGAGTCTTCTTTAAAAATTTCCCGAAGTAAGGGGGGAATGTGAGGAGTTGAATAACTCATCACAAATAGCAGCAGCTAGAATAACGGATGGCCGGCCGCTTACCAGTTACGCGGCAAATTAGCGTAGTAGCGGCGCGGCGAAGAGAGTTTGGAGACCGAGAAGTGTAGAAGAGAGTTCGGAGACTTCGAGGTCAAGAGAGAGAACTCTCACAAAGAGAGTTTGGAGAGTCATGGCGGAGAGTGAGAGAGGGGAGACTTCGCAGGCAGAGCCAAAGTGCCGTGGGTGCAAAAGGAAATAACGGAACTGCACCGGACTTTGGACTCTGCCGTGAACTTTGGACCAGGAGGATGAGTGCCACGTCGCAGCAGCGGAGCGGCACACAGGCGTGCAACATGCAACAACAGAATCAGCGGGACGGCAGCAGCATGCAGAAGAACAATTTAAGGCCGTGCGTGAAGGACAAGTGGGTCAAACGGGGACCACGGACTTCGGACCTGGAGTGGAGAGATTCGGCGGGCAGAGCGCAAAAGGGAAATAACGGTTCCCGGAGGCCCTATATAAAGCCGCCGGGCGCTGGCAACTGGATCAGTCGATCACAAGGAATCAGTCCGTCAAGATCAGTCAAGATATCAAAGTGAATAAGTCAGTCAATCAGTGCCAAGTAATCTACAAGTGAAAACACAAGTCAAGTCGTCGGAAGCAGCGCCGTGGGAGCCTACAAGGAGCAAGATCGCTACGTCGAGACGTTCGGGATTGGATCAGCAGGAATCTCCGAATTGAGACACAGGTAGCTGAGGTCCGGAGGGCATCACGCGGCTAAGTCAAGACAAACTGTTCCTACTCCTGTCCGACTAAAGCCTCGCATTGCGTCTGGCGTGTCCCTCGGAGTGAACAGGCCAATTGTCATTTCAAGGCGCTGTCCTAGAGAGAACAGGCTGTTGGTCATTTCAAGGCGCTGTCCTAGAGCGACTAGGCCCGTCGTGATTTCAAGGCGCTGTCATAGAAAGAACAGACCGTTTGTCAGTTCAAGGCGCTGGCCTAGAAAGACCCACGGTTTTACGAGCCGTGACCGGCGTGTCCGTAACCCCAAGTACCAAAGCCACGCTACGTCCAACCTCACAACCAACGCACCCCGGAGCAGAGCATCGGACATCGAGCTGCACGGAAACGTCACGAACGAGCTAGCGGGTGAGGCCAGGGTGGAACGTTCGTTTACACCAGGCGTAAGGCAAGGTGAAGCACTAGGCAGCCTCCAGGTATCTACCGATCCGAGCGATAACCGATGTCAGCGCGATCCGAGCAAGAGCCTAGTGGGACCATCTGGGACAGAGCCAGGGACAGGCGGTTGTGTGTCTATGGGCGTTGCCCTGTAGAGCGCAGCTCCTGTTCACCCTAGTCTGAGAACGGTGACGCTTCCCTAAGCCCACACGGCTGATCTCCTTGCGAGTCCGAGGCGCTACGTGTGGTCGCCGAGTCAACGCATCGGAGCAGAACATCGCCGAGCGTCCACGGGGAGCTACAGGGAGCTACAAGACCGGAGCACGGAGTCCACGAGGAAGGCGATCACCGAGGCGTCGCACCGTCGTGGAGAGACGAGTATCACTAGGAGGCACCGAGGACCACGAGTGGCGACACCAAGGCCATCCGAGCCACCAAGCCCGCTGTAATCATACCCGCAATAAACCTAATTCGAACCCGTGAATTCTGTGCTTTCTCACTGATCTACTGGGCGGTCACGTTCATATAAATTTGGTGGGACGAACACATAACTTCTCTGAGCTAGCCGCACGAATCTCGTAGCGAGCAGACCTACAAAATCAGTTCGTTACAATATGAAATATTGACCAGTTCGTTACAAGGGAATGGACATAACTTGATCTAGTTAACTTTCCTGTCCCAACTAGTATTTTACTGGTCCAAAACCGATTCCGTTTCCTGCAGGGAACCTAAAGCTAACTTAAGTGAAGCTCATAGCGGCCACGCCAATGGGCAATGCTTGCCGGCTATGCACGAGCTTTCGGCCAGACGCTGTGTCAGCAGTTTGGGCGGAGCGAGCTTTCGGGCGATCGGTCATTGCCGTCGCCCAGTTAACTTAGTTAACTTATAGGTTAACTTTTGTATAGATAGGTTACATGTGTGTCTGGTAAAAATTGCGGTTTTTTTTCCAAGTTTGGGTGATGAAAGCTCCACCGGCTGGTTGCTTTTTCTCGTCGAAGGACCATGAACAAATTTCGTCCGAATATGTGTTAATTTCTAGCAGAGGATCTGCAAAGCACTTGCAACTGTTGCCCGAGAAAGATAAAACACGAAGCACGTCCGTTCTATTCACTAGTTTATTTGCCAGATCTCCAGCCGCTGGCTGATATGACCGTAAATAGTTAAAGTTAAAAAGTGCTATTTACAAAGCAATATTAATTATTGTGAACATGATATTACAAATGAAACGTGGAATTTACAATGCAAAATTAGTTAAAGTTAACATGATATTACTAAGGATATTCTGAAGTTAGCGTTCGCTAACACAACTGTTTTAATAAATAATTTAATTGGGGTGTTAAATGTACAGCGACTTGTTTAGATCTATTGTACCTCCATTTGGAGCCTACAGCTTAGATATCAACCCATTTTCTGGAACAAATTCGAGGAGTTTTGATGGGTTGATACTTCCTAAGAGCTCATGTGATAGAGTTCTGAATCCTAAGGTTCAGCTTCTAACGTTTGTTAAGGCTGGACAGTCTGCGATGATGTGTTTAGAGGTTTCGTCCTCCATATCACAGAATCTGCAAGTCCTACTGCTGGTTATTCCTATCTTACCTAGGTGACTTTTCAGTCTGCAGTGCCCGGTTAGTAATCCTAATGATTCTAAGTGAATTCTTCCCTAGTTGAATAAGTTTCTTGAACCTCTTCTTGTTATATTTATCTATTAGACTTTCGGCTTGCCTTAGGCCTGGAGTTTTTCTCCAGTGTTCTTGTCTCATGGTGCCTTCCTCTTTCCTAAAGTATTCTGTTATAACTCAACGGAGTTGGTGGTGCACAATGAGGTACTCACTAAAGTCCCAACATAACAGAGAACGCAAGGTGAAGAGTTATATTCACATTACTTAAGTTTATTAGTTATACTTCAGTTGAAATTAATGGCTCATATCAAAAATACGTGTGTGTTCCAGAAGTGACCAATACAAGCTCTCTGGGGCCGGTCTTATCGATACATCGAATAGAAGGCCCGTTAGATATCGAATAGCGATGGCACATAACTTGTTAGCTCGATATATATATATATATCACTCCTCCCCTCTTATTTTGAAGTACCGGCGTTAAGGTTTTTTCGAAGTAATCGGCTTGATCGGCGGAGTGGCTGTTGATTTTGTTTTAGATCATCTTGTGCGGTGCTAGTTGAAGCGTTGACTGAACAGGGACTACGTGGTTTCATTTGGTTGCGATGTCGCCTGAGCATTCCTTGATCGCTTTGGACTGCATACATAATCTTTCCAAGTTTGCGACTAACCGTGCCCGAAATCCACTTTGGACCTCCAGAAAAGTTCCTAACGAAAACAGGGTCGTCTACGTTAAATGAATGTTTACGATCCTCAGGGCTGGCAACAATAGGTATTGGAGGTAGAAGTCGGTCCAGTAGGGTTTTCTGCTGACGACCATGAAGCATCTCTGCCGGAGATTTATTTAAATTCGGGATAGGCGTGCTTCTGAAAGAGCTCAAAAAAGTTAAAAGTGAGTTCGTTGTACTATTACCTTCCTCCACGGCTTTTTTGAATGCTTGCTTGAAAGTACGAACAAATCGTTCTGCTTCCCCATTAGATGCGGGGTGAAACGGGGCCGATGTGAGGTGTTTTATGCCTTGCGTATCACAAAAAGTTTGGAATTCTGCAGCTATGAATTGTCTTCCATTATCCGTGACTATGGTGTCGGGAAGACCTTCGCTGGCGAATATGATTTTAAGAGCGTTGATTGTGGCTTCGGCTGTTGTAGACTGCATTTTTGTTACGAATGGATACTTCGAATGTGCATCAACACAAATAAGCCACATTGCGTTATAGAAGGGTCCGGCGAAGTCCAAATGTATACGCTGCCAAGGCTCTGCTGATGCAGGCCAATAAGAAAATTCACGGGCTGGTGAAGCATTGCTATGTTGTTGACATAAAGTACATTGTGCTGAAAATTTCTGTATATGTATATCCATGCTGGGCCAATAACAATATCTGCGAGCCATTTGCTTCATTCGCGTAATTCCCCAATGTCCAATATGTAGCATTTTAAGAACTTTTTGTTGAGCTGCTGCTGGTATTATAACACGAACAAAGTCAGTGTGCAATAGAATGACTCCAGATTCGATGCTGAGTGCGTTACGGCGAATAAAAAATTGTTGCAAGTCCTGATTTTGCGGAGATAGCTTAGCTGGCCATCCATTATCAATGAAAGACTTGACTCGTTGAAGTGCGCTGTCCTTTGCTGTAAGGTCTCTTAGTTGCTTCACATCCATAGGGAAATCCGCTAATTGATTTTCCACATGGAGCTGTAAACACACCTTAGTGTCAAACGATGTATCCGGGCCTTCTGGTAGACGCGACAAAGCATCGGCGTTGCTGTGTTTGTCTGTTGGTCTGTACTTTATAGAATATCGGTATGCCATTAGTGTAATTGCGTATCTTTGTAGACGTTGAATAGTCATCGAAGGGAGTTGCTTGTTAGGGTTAAAAATCGACACGAGTGGCTTGTGATCTGTAATGAGAGTAAAGCTGCGGCCATATAAATATTGATGAAATTTTTTTACTCCAAACATGATCGACAAAGCTTCTTTTTCGATTTGACTATAGCGGCGCTGGTGCTCATCCAGAGTTTTCGAAGCATAAGCGATTGGCTTTTCAGATCCATCTGGATACGTATGCGAAATTACGGCTCCTATGCCATTAGGCGATGCGTCAGTTGCGAGTACAATTGGAAGGCTGTCATCAAAATGAGCTAGAAGTGATGTGCTGCATAGTTTATTTCGCAAGGCTATAAATGCATCCTCCTGTGGCTTACTCCATTGAAACTTGACGTTGGCTTTACGTAATGTATTTAAAGGGGCTGTTACCTGTGAAAAATTCGGGATGAATTTATTATAGTAATTTATTTTACCAAGAAAGGCTTGTAGTTCCTTTAAATTTGTAGGGCGCGGCAGGTTTTGTATCGCTGTAATTTTTGAGGGTGCTGGGCTGGTACCATTTTCATCCAAAATGTAGCCTAAATACTCAATTTTCGTTTCCATAAAACTGCATTTGCTTATGCGGCATGTCAAGTTATTTTCTTGAAGGCGGCTTAGCACAGATTCAACGTTACATGCAAGATCCGATTCAGACGTACCTGCGATTATGATGTCATCTAGATAATTTACTGTCCTCGGTATACCAGCAATGATTTGTTCAATCATACGTTGAAAAATAGCGGGCGCGCTAGCTACTCCGAACGGCATACGTTGATACTCAAATAAACCTAGTGGAGTGTTGACTACCATTAGCTTTTTTGCTGTTTCCTCCAATTCAACTTGAAAATAGGCATCTGATTAGTCAATTTTTTCGAAGATTTTGCCTCCAGACAGCTTATGGAAAATTTCCTCTATTCGAGGTAATGGGTGTTGGTCTACTTCTAAACAGTTGTTTACGGCTTTAAAATCTCCACATATTCTAATGGCAGCTGCTGATTTTTGAACCACAACAATGGGGGCTGCCCACTGGCTGAATTTAACTGGTTTCCAGATTTCCAATGTTTCCAGGCGTTTGGCTTCTTTTGTAAACAAATCCATTAAGGCGAATGGTATTTGGCGTGATTTGATGTATTTTGGTGTTGAACTTTGCTTCAAGTGCAGGCTGGCCTTGTACGACTTACAATGACCAAGTGCGTTTGTAAAAACAGCTGGATATTTTTCTGCAAAAAAATTCATATCAATATGTGTTTTTGTTGTTATTGGTGCAATTGCGTGTACAGTGTGTGCTTGGCACGAACACAACTTTAACTCGTCCAATAGATCTGTTCCAAAAATATCGCTGTTGTGTTGGACATCTGTTACGATCAGATGTGCTATTAATTTTATGTTCTTGTATTCAATAATTGCGCTTAAAATACCCAAAATGTTAACTTGATTGCCGCCATAGCAAACAAGGCTTTCTTCGTCCATTGGCTCCAGAATGGGCTTTCCCAATTTTGCGAATGTCTGTTTTCCAATCACGCTGCAAGTGGCACCAGAATCTAATTGAAATCGGACTACTGCGTTGTTTACACGAACTTCGGAAAAATATTTGCGACCGGTTTTCTTTTGTGATATGCTGTTAATTGTTCTTTGTAGCGAGAGAAGTTGGCTTACTTCAGGAGACCTTGCTTTCTGGAATCTGACATTGTGTTCGCTTTACATACCGGTGCGGTATGGCCCACACGTTTGCATTTGTGACACTGCGCTTTGCGGAATTTACACTTTTCACGTGGATGATGCGATCCACATCCAGAACAGGACTGGAGCTTGCTACTTGATGAGTCAATGCCGTCTGTTTTGCGGTACTTGTTATACTTGTTAAAGTTGCGTTTTAGTTGAAATACTTCGTTTGTGGCATTTTTCTCTGCTGACATTTTTTTCTTGAGCACTTGCGTTGTTTCAAAGCTTTCTGCTATTAAAACGATGTCTGCTAAAGTTGGGTTGACCTTTTGTAACGCTGCGGTGCGTACGTCTTCGTGTGGCGTATTTAGAACTATAATGTCACGAATGAGGTCTTCTGCGAATTCTGTATTGCATGTTGATTTGCTGCAAACATATTTACAGTTGCGAGCTATACCACGTAATTCAGCGATCCATTCTGCATATGATTGATTTTGTTTCATTTTGCGAGAAAACAATTCGTATCTGGATGCGAGTACGTGTATGCCTGATTTGAAGTGCGCGGAGAGCTTTGCAATTAGATCGTCAAATTGTTTGCTTTGTATGTCTTCACTGCCGTAAAGTTTTGTTAATAGCTCAAAAATATCTTGACCAATCCACGATAAAAGAAATGCCTTCTTGTGATCGTTGCTGCTGACGTCATATGCTGCGAAATGTTGTTGCATTTGGGCAATGTAGAGTTCCCAATTATTTTTTCCTTTAATAAACGGTGCGAATGCCGGCACATGGTGACTTTGTGAGGTTATGGTTGAACTGCTATTTTGTTGGTGCTCCTCCTTTAATTGTGAGAGTCTCTCCATTTGTTGGTTGGTTTGCTGTGTCATCCAAGTTCGGTTTGCACCCAAAATATCCACTAGAAAATCTTGTTGTTTCTTTAAAATAGCTTCCAACGTTGCTGCGTCCTTTTTTTTTTCTTTTTCCTCGTCGCCAATTGTTGTAACTCAACAAAGTTTGTGGTGCGCAAGTAGGTACTCACTAAAGTCCCAAAATAACAGAGAACGCAAGGTGAAGAGTTATATTCACATTACTTAAGTTTATTAGTTATACTTCAGTTGAAATTAATGGCTCATATCAAAAATACGTGTGTGTTCCAGAAGTGACCAATACAAGCTCTCTGGGGCCGGTCTTATCGATACATCGAATAGGAGGCCCGTTAGATATCGAATAGCGATGGCACATAACTTGTTAGCTCGATATATATATATATATCATATTCTTTTATCGTGTGTCTTCCTATGCCATAGTAGGGGTCTGGTCCTATTTTATCGGCCATTTTATCGGCAATTTCATTTCGGGATATGTCCCTGTGACCCGGAATCCATCTGAGGGTCATCCTATTTCGACTGCCCAATAGAATTAGCTTACTCTTCACCTCTAAGACTATCCTTGAGGTGACTTTGTTACTGTGCAGTTCAGTAATTGCTGCTCGGCTGTCCGAAAGGATCGATATGTCCTTTTCCTTGTTACCACACTGTATGTTGAGCTCTGCACAACGTCCAATAGCGCATACCTCAGCCTGGAATATGCTGGTGTATTAGCCAAGGGATTCGTGGTTATTTATGCATGGCCCTACCACTACAAGGCCAGTCCCTTTTTGTGTCTGCCGTCCAGCGTGTCAGCGCCTGATAAGCAATCGTCCACGTAGAAGTTCTGTTTTATTGCTGTGGCTCCAACTTGGAGATGTGTCGGAACTGTGATTGCTAGTTGTTGCAAGCATCTGGTGGCTAAATACGGAGCACATGCTGTACCGTATGTCACCGTGTTAAGTCGAAAATATCGAATCTTGTCAGTTGGATTTTTTCGCGAGAGAATTAGCTGATAGTTTCGGTCGTTGGGATGCACCCAGATCTGTCTGTACATTTTTTCAATGTCGGCGGTGAATACAAACCGGTAGCATCGAAACCTGAGTAGTATTGACAAGAGCTCTCCTTGAACTGTCGGCCCAATGCGTAATATATCATTCAAGCTTTTTCCGCTTGTGCTTGTTGCGGATGCGTCAAACACCACCCTCAACTTTGTTGTTGAACAGTCGGGTTTTAGGACACAATGATGAGGTATGAAATTTTTTTGTGTCAGGGATCCATCAGTGTACCATGCTATGGTGTGTTTTGCCATACGGTGCACTTCGGACAATGTGGTCCAATCCTTCTTGGTACTTAAGTGTGCTGTGAAGTTCTACCCGAAGATTAATTCGGCTTTCATTTCATCCCCAGGGTGAAGTATTAGGGTATTATATTTATATTTTCAATGTTCAATGTGTCCTTGAATGCCTTTTTTTGTATTTCCTTTACGATGACTTCTCGGGCCTTTATTATTTGTTCTGGAGTGATTGGTCCTGTCTCCCTGTTTTTAGGGTTCTTGACGTTGTGCTTGAAGCGCAACAACCACACAGTGACCCGCAGTAGGACTTGAAACGATCCTCGGTGGTTAATATTGTCAATCCAACCATTGTTTTCTGCACTTATCACAATGTTTGTTGTTACCTTCCTTTTTTCTGGACCTTCGTAGATTATTCCCTTCTTTATTCCTCGGCCCCATTCTCTGGGCTCCTTTTTTAGGAATGTTGGTCCGTTGAACCATAGTTCATGCTGCTGTAGCTTGGGGGCCTTGCATCCCCTTGATACGAGATCTGCAGGGTTCTGCTCTGATGCCTCGTGGGCCCATTGCTCTGGCATAGATATCTCATGAATCCTCGAGACTCGGTTTGCCACGAACGTGTGAAATGATGAAGCTGACGCCGTTATCCATGCTAGTACAATCTCGGAGTCTGTCCAGTAGTAGACTTCCTGCATGTCGAACGGTAGGTCTGTCTTTACTCTGTCGGCTAATTCTGCTCCTAATACTGCTGCGCATAGTTCAAGTCGCGGCAGTGTTTGCTTCACTAGTGGGGCTACGCGAGACTTGGCGCATAGCAAGTGACTCTCAACTCCAGTCTTAGTTGAATGGCTACGAAGGTAGGCAGTTGCTCCATATGCTGTTTCAGATGCATCCGTAAAAATATGTAATTGTGTTGTTGCATGACTGTCCTTCGTTAATGGACACCTTGGAAATTGTAGGCTGGAAAGCGTTTGAGATTCCTTGCGAAAGTTCTGCCATTGTTGTGTATCCTTGCTGTCTAAAATGGTGTCCCAGTCAAGATCCTTTTGCCATAGTTGTTGCATGAAAATTTTTGCAGTCGTGGTTACGGGGCACAACAAACCAAGTGGGTCAAAAATCTTGGCTAGTTCGGAACACACGATTCGTTTTGACACTGGACCTTCCTCGAGCGTAGTTGCTCGTCCCTGTAATTGGTCCTCTTGTGGAATCCAAATGATCCCGAGTGTCTTGATGGTGGAATCGGAGAGCCGACTAAAATCCAAATCTATTTCCTGGTCTTCCTTGGGAATCGTTTCCAGTAGCGCTGGATGATTGGCGCACCATTTCCGCAGTTTTAGATTCGCGGAGCCCAGTAGCTGACGAACCTGGTCCTGCTGTTTCCTTGCTTCGTCCAGCGTGTCAGCGCCTGATAAGCAATCGTCCACGTAGAAGTTCTGTTTTACTGCTGTGGCTCCAACTTGGAGATGTGTCGGAGCTGTGATTGCTGGTTGTTGCAAGCATCTGGTGGCTAAATACGGAGCACATGCTGTACCGTATGTCACCGTGTTAAGTCGAAAATATCGAATCTTGTCAGTTGGAGCTGTATGAGCTGTACGGTGATGTTGACGTAGCCAGCCGAGTGAAATCTCAAAGACTTCGCTGGCTGGGCCACATTGCCCGTATGGATGAAGACGCTCCGGCTCGTAAGGTGTTTGATGCGGTGATTGTTGGGACACGAAGGAGAGGACGACCCCGAACGCGTTGGCAAGATCAGGTGATGGAAACCCTGTCCACACTTGGAGTTACCAACTGGCGAAGGAGCGCCCAGGACAGAGACGCGTGGAGGCACATTGCGTTTCAGGCCGAGACCCGATAAAAGGGTTGTCATGGCCATATTATTATTATTATTATTCACCAATCACTCAAACCATCTGAAAATAAAAATGGAAGAGTTTCAGGAAAGGGATAGCGGGTGGACCCTACTCCGCATAATTCGATTGGAAATGAATTTCAATCAATTTAAACCGCTTTCTGGATCCTCATTTATCCCAACACCACGCAAGCTTGCTTCGAAAAAAGCAATAATTAATGTCCAAAATAAAAATGACTCATACTGCTTTAAATGGACTTTGATTTCGGCGCTTACAAAGACAACAGACCACGGGTTTGATCGCACCTTGAACGAGGGGGATCAATGAATGTTGTAGGTTTCGGTTAACTTGAGTTAGAATTATTATTTAGCGCGATTGTGCTCCCGGGAGTGCAGAGTAAAGTACGCGGAGTTATAGGGTGAATAGATAACTGATTTATTGGATTATTGATACATGCTTATATACTACTTAGATAGGGCGGAAGCTTCTTCGTAAGATCAGTGGAGTGGGTTACATTCTGAGGTGTTTTGCTGTGTCAATTTGTGGTTGTGGAGTGGGTTACATTCTGAGGTGTTTTTCTGTGTCAATTTGTGGTTGTAGGTCGTGCCGTACTTTTGCTGTGCCTGCAGAATGCGCTGTTGTGTAGTGACCGCGCTTCTGCTGCGCCTGCAGAATATGCTGTTCGTACCGGTGCTGGGTGGGGGTGCGTCAGTGGGTCATTGGTGGGTCGTTTGGTGAGTGGGTCTCTTGGAGCAACTAGCTTGTATGCTGCAACTTGTTGGGTTGGGTACTGCTAGTTACGACTTGCTTGACGTATGCTGTAACCTGGTTGGGTTGAGCACTGCTAGTTGCGAACATTCTCCCCCCCATTGAGGGGTACCCTCAATAAAAGCGGGCCGTGGCTGATTTGTGTTCGTAGTTCCATCATGCACCTGCTTCCGTATACCGACATCGCCCTGCATCTTGTTGGCCACCATGCCGCAATCCAGGTTCCCTCTGGTATTACCAAGGTCTCTCGTCGACTAAGGATTAATCGGCGAGGTAACCGTGTTTGGTTGTTGAGTGCCGTCGGGTTACTGTTCCGCGGCCATTGGTATCCTCCCAGTACCCTAATCCTGGTAATATTGGACTGCCCGTTTCTTATGAACGATGGCACCGCGTTTGAGTTTCATCATGTTGTCACCGCCGTATATCGCAGCAGCAGTCCTCCTATATCTGCGCACACAGAATCAGATATTGATACCGATGCCTGGGAATCCGATGTAGATTCCGGACTTGATTGTTAGCGTCTTTTTGTTGCCAACATCGCTTCAACACCATGTGCTGACCTGACACTTATTTGGTATAAATATTCACGCCATTGCTGCTACCTCAGTAGTTGATGTCACCATGTCGCTCTACGTTTGTCGCCGTGTGGTAGTTGATGTTGTGGGGGTCCCGTGCTCCTTCCCCGTCCGGAAATCTTGGACCTTGTTGGATGATCTCCCGGGCTACTACATTAGACGATCTGGTGGGCACATTCTCCTGCGTACGAGCTGTGGGCCCATTGTAAACGGTGTGTCCTATCCTCCAGAGAAAGTTATACGCGTTGAACCTGGTTCTATCCTGTGTCTTCCTGATGCTCGGTTCGCCGTCATCCGTCTAAACTTGACTCGTGTCATGCGACGGCCTTCTCCTGCACCGCTGGCTCCCGCCCAACGTTACGATATCTCTGTTGACTCTGGGGCCGAGTTCTCTTAATAAACTACTTGAATATGTAATCCCCGTTATAAATCTACGTGTGTTTCTTCCTTTTTTTTTTTTTAGGATGACAACTCTGAATCGCTCATCTTGAAGGTGCGAGTGATTTTTGTCGATCGAATTTTGGGTTCTGGTGGGGTTCTCCTTTCAGGCCTCCCTATGGTCGTTGTCGTCTTGTCTTCTTCACCTTCATTTTTGCAGCATACATTCTTCTTCTTCTTCCACCGTATAATTGCCGTTGTAACCATTGCAACTATGGTGATTATTGATATTGTCGCTATCGTGCTGACGTTTACATACCTTTGTAAGCCGTCCGTCGACTCATTTGGTTGTTGAGTCTGCATTTTCCTCAGAGTTTGGACTTCTTGCTGCAGCTGCGTCAGCTGTTGTGTGTGGTTACCATATCGTGATTCCATATCGTGCTCCATTATTGCTTCTGGTTTGTTACCCAGACTCATCGGGTGAACAAAAATTGCTGGTTCCTGCTCATGTATTGCTGACTGCAAGTGAGGGTGACCTTGTAACGTTACTGTTGTACTGCGTGCTATGCAATTTTCCTTCAAGGTTATCTTCCCACTGCCGTCTATGTGAACTTGATGACGCTCTTCCCCGCATACATACGTCAGGGTGATTTCTTTGGCGGTAGCGAAAATCCACGAATTAGGCAACGTAAGTGGATACCATACGCTTGATGCTGGTTCTTCTGTTGATGCACACAGCGGATCATGTTCTTTGTGAAAGGCTGCCAATGTGCACCTTAACAACTCATGAGCTGGGCCTAAGGTTGCTTGTCGTAGCTTGCACAATAACGATCCAGTTGACAGCCTAGTACATCCTTCGAGCTCTCCCTTGCTGATGGCGAAATGCCGATCTTGATGGTCACTGATAGCCAAATACTCCGTTTCTGTGCGCACAATTCTTATGGTGTTGTTTACCACGATTGGAATCGGTGATAGATGATAGACGTTGAATTCCTCCTCGTCTACCAACGGTACCTTGCTGTGGAACACTAATAGCTCGTCTAGTTCCTGGACCTGTGTTGTTATCAGTCGATATATATCGTGGATAGTCTCCTGTTTGACTGGAAGCCTCCATCCACTTGGCAAATGTGCCTGAATGTTGATCAACTCTCTTCGTAGTTGATTTACTGATAGCAAAGCTGGATCAATCTTCCCCTTATGAACACCGGTCACAACATTAATTATCATTGCTTGGGTGCGTTTTATATGCCCAGCAACTAATGATAATTCTGTCGCGATTTGTGCCACCTTTCCTGTTTTGATGGAGTTTTCGAGGTTTGTAACCAGACCTTCTACTCTTTTTACACGTTCCTCCATCATGGTGTAGCTGGACTTCATTACGTTGACCGTACTGTCCAGTATCGACGTTTGTTTTTCAAGTAGATGCGTGTGATCCAACTCTTTTGACTTAATTTTCTGTAGCGTTGTTTCTATCTTCTGGGCATATTGTGAATCCAGAACTCCGAACAGTCCATTCGCTAGATTTCCTACTAGATCGAGGGCACCCCTTTTCTGCCTCTGGTGGTTGAACAGATCCTGGGCGTCCTGAAACTCATCCATTTCTTGAGTTAGGGCCTCCACGATCGTTCCACAGGTTCCTTCTCGACCGCAGTACTTCTCTAGTTCTGTAACTCCTTTCGTAAATGCTTGTATCTCTTCTGCCAAACTTCGTAAATCGAAGTATGACACGATCGTCCATTCCGCCGATGATAACGTGATGCGATCTTGTAATTCTACATACGTGCCCGACATGTTAAATGGTGTCACCCTCACCGGTGGCTCTGGCACTGGAGCCTGTTGGGTGAAAACGGCGAGTGCCGTGATGATTATGATTGTGTTCATAATCTTGGTGATTGTTGTGGTGGTAGCTTCTTGACAGTCGATCCTTGATCTTCCACGGGCAAAATTGCTAAACGATGAATTGCCCGAGTACACTCTCCAGTCGCGGTTTTTATGTCGACCACCCGTGTGTGTCCGTCTCTTCCTGGATGCGTTCTTAACACTCTCCCTAGTGGCCACTGGAGTGGTGCTGCGTTGTCCTCTTTTATTACTACCAAATTTCCGGGTTGAATTGATCCCCTTGTCGTAGTCCACTTTGCTCTGTCCTGAAGTTGGTGCAGATATTCCAGGCTCCACCTTTCCCAGAAATGTTGTCTGACCTTGTCCACTTGCTTCCAACGAGTGACCAAGCCTGATCGTCTTTCTTGTCCGTGCACTTGTGGTGATGCCGTCAGTGCTTCTCCTATCAAAAAATGGCCGGGGGTTAGAGCGGCCAAATCGTTTGGGCTGGAAGAAATTGGAGTCAAAGGTCGTGAATTTAGTATGGCTTCCACATCTACGGTGGCGGTTTCTAGCTCCTCATGAGTCAACGATGCTGCTGCTATGCTTCTGATTAGTAGGTGTTTTGCCGATTTGACTGCGGCCTCCCAAAGACCCCCAAAATGCGGTGCTCTTGGTGGTATAAAACAAAATTCTGTTCCAACCTGTGTACATGTTCCCTGTATTAAATCTTGAGCTCCTTGGTCATGAATGCTGTCTTTTAGTTCTGCCAACTGATTATTCGCCCCTACAAAATTTGTGGCATTGTCGCAGTAGATTCGTACTGGAGCACCTCGTCGCCCAATGAATCTTTTTAGGGCTGCAATAAAGGCCTGAGTCGTTAGATCAGTAACTACTTCCAGGTGCACTGCCTTTGTTGAAAAGCAGCAGAACACTGCTATGTACACCTTGTGTGGCCTTTTTCCCCGGATTTTGTAGTGTACCCAAAGTGGTCCACAATAATCTACCCCGCTGATCATAAACGGCCTTGCAGCTTGTACTCGATCTCTGGGTAGTGGACTCATGATTTGGCCCAATAATCTGGGTCGAGCCCGGCAACAGCGTACACATCGTTGCACTATCATCCTCGCTAGTTGCCGTCCCTTGATTATCCAGAATTCTTGCCTGCTGTGGGCTAACAACGTTTGTGGTCCGCAATGTTTCAATTGCTCATGTTTATTATGCAGCATTAACCGTGTCACCTCGTGGTCAAATGGCAGTAACATCGGATGCTGGGCATTGTAGCTAAGTGCTGATTCCTGCAGGCGCCCTCCAACCCGCAGTATTCCATTTGCGTCTATTAATGGATCCAATGACCTGTATGGGTCATTGGCTGTCACCTTTTTTCGTCCCTTTAAACTGTTCAATGTGTCCTTGAATGCCTTTTTTTGTATTTCCTTTACAATGACTTCTCGGGCCTTTATTATTTGTTCTGGAGTGATTGGTCCTGTCTCCCTGTTTTTAGGGTTCTTGACGTTGTGCTTGAAGCGCAACAACCACACAGTGACCCGCAGTAGGACTTGAAACGATCCTCGGTGGTTAATATTGTCAATCCAACCATTGTTTTCTGCACTTATCACAATGTTTGTTGTTACCTTCCTTTTTTCTGGACCTTCGTAGATTATTCCCTTCTTTGTTCCTCGGCCCCATTCTCTGGGCTCCTTTTTTAGGAATGTTGGTCCGTTGAACCCTAGTTCATGCTGCTGTAGCTGGGGGGCCTTGCATCCCCTTGATACGAGATCTGCAGGGTTCTGCTCTGATGCCACGTGGGCCCATTGCTCTGGCATAGATATCTCATGAATCCTCGAGACTCGGTTTGCCACGAACGTGTGAAATGATGAAGCTGACGCCGTTATCCATGCTAGTACAATCTCGGAGTCTGTCCAGTAGTAGACTTCCTGCATGTCGAACGGTAGGTCTGTCTTTACTCTGTCGGCTAATTCTGCTCCTAATACTGCTGCGCATAGTTCAAGTCGCGGCAGTGTTTGCTTCACTAGTGGGGCTACGCGAGACTTGGCGCATAGCAAGTGACTCAGTTGCTCCATATGCTGTTTCAGATGCATCCGTAAAAATATGTAATTGTGTTGTTGCATGACTGTCCTTCGTTAATGGACACCTTGGAAATTGTAGGCTGGAAAGCGTTTGAGATTCCTTGCGAAAGTTCTGCCATTGTTGTGTATCCTTGCTGTCTAAAATGGTGTCCCAGTCAAGATCCTTTTGCCATAGTTGTTGCATGAAAATTTTTGCAGTCGTGGTTACGGGGCACAACAAACCAAGTGGGTCAAAAATCTTGGCTAGTTCGGAACACACGATTCGTTTTGACACTGGACCTTCCTCGAGCGTAGTTGCTCGTCCCTGTAATTGGTCCTCTTGTGGATTCCAAATGATCCCGAGTGTCTTGATGGTGGAATCGGAGAGCCGACTAAAATCCAAATCTATTTCCTGGTCTTCCTTGGGAATCGTTTCCAGTAGCGCTGGATGATTGGCGCACCATTTCCGCAGTTTTAGATTCGCGGAGCCCAGTAGCTGACGAACCTGGTCCTGCTGTTTCCTTGCTTCGTCCAGCGTGTCAGCGCCTGATAAGCAATCGTCCACGTAGAAGTTCTGTTTTACTGCTGTGGCTCCAACTTGGAGATGTGTCGGAGCTGTGATTGCTAGTTGTTGCAAGCATCTGGTGGCTAAATACGGAGCACATGCTGTACCGTATGTCACCGTGTTAAGTCGAAAATATCGAATCTTGTCAGTTGGATTTTTTCGCCAGAGAATTAGCTGATAGTTTCGGTCGTTGGGATGCACCCAGATCTGTCTGTACATTTTTTCAATGTCGGCGGTGAATACAAACCGGTAGCATCGAAACCTGAGTAGTATTGACAAGAGCTCTCCTTGAACTGTCGGCCCAATGCGTAATATATCATTCAAGCTTTTTCCGCTTGTGCTTGTTGCGGATGCGTCAAACACCACCCTCAACTTTGTTGTTGAACTGTCGGGTTTTAGGACACAATGATGAGGTATGAAATAATGATTCCTTGATAGCTGCCGCTCGTCTATTTCTGTCATGTGGTTTAATCTTTCATAGATTGAGGCATCTTTTTGCAATCTTTTCTCTAGACTGAACAATCTTCGTTGAGCCATTTGCATAGTTGAGCCTAGACTAGTTGGCTCTTCTACAAAGGGGAGTCGTACTGAAAAACGATGGTCAGGACCCATTTTTACGTTAGCCAGAAAATGCTCCTCGCAGAGTCGTTCTTGAGCTGTCATTGGTGAGGAGATTACAGGTAGTGTGTCCATTTTCCAAAATTTTTCCAATTCTGACGTTAGCGTTTCATTTTGATCTATAGTAACGTTCACGGCTGCTGTAGTGCTGGCTTGTTGGATGGTTGGTCCTAAAACAATCCACCCCAAGTTGGTGTCTTGAAGCAAGGGTTTATTGCGTCCGAGTAGAATATTTTCCTTCCTTGTTAACTGTGGATATATATCAGCACCAAGTACTAGGTCTATGGAACCGGGCTCTCTGAACCTGGGATCAGCTAGGTGTATGTTCCTTGGAATATTTAGTTTCTCTGTTACCGGTTCTGAGGGTTGATCGGCCATTAGTTGCGGTAGTATTATGACTTCGATGTCGGTTTTAAAATTAGACGTGAGTGATGACATCTTTACCATGGCCCGAGAAGTAGATTCCTGCGTCTTGCCGCCTATCCCGCCTATGGTTACTGAAGTTTTTGTGACTGGCAGAGCCAATCGATTCGCCATTCTTCGAGACATGAGGCTTATCTGAGACCCGGGATCTATTAGTGTGCGACACTGCTCCTGGAAGTTGCCTGGACCTGTGAGTTGTACCTTTGCTGTACCTAACAGAACATATCTGGTTGAAGCCTCTTGACATGAATTTACTGCGACCTTGACTGAGGGAGGTCTTGAGTTGGTTGCAGTGTCTGAGGGAATAATCGTGGCTACTGCGGTCGTCTGAGGTCCTGACACTAAGCCGTGGTTGACATTGTGTAGCATTGAATGATGACGTTGTCCGCAGTGTCGACATGTTCTGATTGACGGACAACTGCCAAACTTGTGCTGTGTTGATAAACAATTTGAACATCCTCGAAGTCGGTAAATAATGTTTCGACGTTCGTCAGGAGTCATGTTTTTGAACAAGTTGCAGTTAGTGATCGTATGCTGTGTCTGATTGCAGACCTTGCAGACGGTGTAGCTTGAGCTGGTTCCGAATGTCGGCTTAGGTTTTGCTCCAGGTTGTTCGCTTAACGTTTCCAGCATACAGGACCGTCGTTCCAAAAAGTTGAGAACGCTTGGTAATGTGGGTACTTCTGTGGGTGCATCGGCCGCGTCTTCCAGTGCCGCCAAGGTGTTGTGATCCAGCTTCCTTCGGATGAGGAAACCAAGGATTGGATCCCAAGTCTCTGTGCTGACCTCTAGGCTTTTGAGGGTGCTTAGAGATCTTTCGACAGTATCATGCAGTGCTCGGATTTGAGTAGCCGATCCATTGATGGGCTCGTAGTCAAACATCTTTGCGAGTGCAGTGAAGATTAGTATTTTTCCATTTTGGTATCTGGTCTTTAAACGTCGCCAGATGTCTTCATATTCTCCTTGAGAGAATGCAGTATCTGTTAATATATTTCGGGCTTCTCCTTTTAATGCGCTCTGGAGCAGATGGAGTTTTTGTGTCGACGGGTATGGCTGCTTGTGGACCAATTCTATGAATAGGTCATGGAATTGAGGCCATTGCAAATATTCACCGGAAAATTCGGGTAATGTCACTGGGGGCTGTGACAAGGTCAACCTCAGTGGTGCTTCGGTTTCGCGTAATAGGGTCATCTCGTATTCAGCGTACAACTCCCGAAATTGGGTTATTTCTGCAATGGCGGCCCGTGTTGCCCCTGGTATCATTTCGATGTCGTCGTGTGCCTTTCTCATTAAGGTCCATTGAGAATCCAAATGGCGTTGCAGTGCAGGGGTGATGCTAGGTGCATCTAATGCTAAACTGAGCGATGATTCCATTTCGGTACATCTTAGTTGTAGCAACCGAATTGCCTGACTTATTGAGGTGTCCAGCTCCTTTGGTGCTGGTGGTGGTGGTTTCGCCTCTTCTCGGGGTCGTCGAGGGATCTTTTGAGGGGCGCTGGTTGCTGGAATGTTATCGCCAAATATTGTTTCGTATTTTTCGACTAATTCCTTTAGTGCGTCGTATTTTGTTAAATATTCGGGTTCGGTTGGCAGTGCCATTTCTCGAATCTCGGTGTCCAGATCACAAAATTGTTGCCACAGATCGTGCAATTGTGCTAGGCGGTTGGAATAATATCCCTCGCGACGTTTTCTTTCGGAAGAGTCCTTTCCATAGTTCTTAATGAGCTGCTGGATCTGCCCTTGCAATTCATGCTGATCGTCTAACAGTTGACTCACTTGTTCTGATCTAGCTAGGCTTGTTTCCATCATGAAGGAATTTGGCATTTTGATGGTTTCCCTGTTTCCCTAGTCTGGTGTAACGGAACTATGAAGCTTACCTGTTAGATCGGTGGCGTTGTTTTCTGGAGGACCGTTGGTGATATGCCGTGGCTGGCGGACTTTGTCAGGTGCCTTATCTGGAGGACCTTAGTGTTGTGCCTGAACTGGAGGACTTTTAATGAGGTGCCTGAACTGGAGGACCTTTAGTAATGTGCCTAATCTGGAGGACCTTGGTGTTGTGCCTGAACTGGAGGACTTTTAATGAGGTGCCTGAACTGGAGGACCTTTAGTAATGTGCCTAATCTGGAGGACTTTTTAATGAGGTGCCTGAACTGGAGGACCTTTAGTAACGTGCCTAATCTGGAGGACTTTAGTTTAGCGTGGTTCAAAAGAATCAGTTAATGATTCCTTGTAAATGTGATCCTTGGAAATGCAAGGATCACGTCGGGGTCACCAATGTTTGATCGCACCTTGAACGAGGGGGATCAATGAATGTTGTAGGTTTCGGTTAACTTGAGTTAGAATTATTATTTAGCGCGATTGTGCTCCCGGGAGTGCAGAGTAAAGTACGCGGAGTTATAGGGTGAATAGATAACTGATTTATTGGATTATTGATACATGCTTATATACTACTTAGATAGGGCGGAAGCTTCTTCGTAAGATCAGTGGAGTGGGTTACATTCTGAGGTGTTTTGCTGTGTCAATTTGTGGTTGTGGAGTGGGTTACATTCTGAGGTGTTTTGCTGTGTCAATTTGTGGTTGTAGGTCGTGCCGTACTTTTGCTGTGCCTGCAGAATGCGCTGTTGTGTAGTGGCCGCGCTTCTGCTGCGCCTGCAGAATATGCTGTTCGTACCGGTGCTGGGTGGGGGTGCGTCAGTGGGTCATTGGTGGGTCGTTTGGTGAGTGGGTCTCTTGGAGCAACTAGCTTGTATGCTGCAACTTGTTGGGTTGGGTACTGCTAGTTACGACTTGCTTGACGTATGCTGTAACCTGGTTGGGTTGAGCACTGCTAGTTGCGAACAGAAATAAAGATATGGAAATATTTTCTAACACCGATTTTTCTTTCCGGCCCAGAACGTGTTAAATTGATTCTAAGATTCCCTCCTTTCCACAAATGGCTCATAAAGATGTCATAAAAGGGACTCGCACAAGAGGTACCCGAACCTGTTCCAGAACCCAGAACATGCACAAGCCTAATATCGTGAAACTCACGCCAATGTCCACACTAACACGTACCATAATAGGGGTTGAAACCATGATCCCGCAATCCCATTCTCCATTTTCCGTACCTGCAATTTGAACTCCAAATAAAAAGACGGTATTTAATTTGTAAAACAACTATTTATTTATTTTGATATTCTGATCTACTTTACTATTCTACTTTTACTATTATTTTATTACTATTATATTTTATATTGTATTCGTGCAAAAGTATGTAACAGGGAGAAGGAAGCGTTTCCGACCCCATAAAGTATATATATTCTTGATCAGGATCACTAGCCGAGTCGATCTAGCCATGTCCGTCTGTCCGTCTGTCCGTCTGTCTGTCTGTCTGTCTGTCTGTCTGTCTGTCCATATGAACGCTGAGATCTCGGAAACTATAAAAGCTAGAAGATTGGTATTTGGCATGAAGATTCTTGGAGTTCCTACGCAGCGCAAGTTTGTTTCAAAAGGGTGCCACGCCCCCTCTAACGCTCACAATCGCTTATATACGATTTTAAAAATTTCAATATTTCGGAAAAGTAACAAGAGAGAACGCTATAGTCGGGTTGGTGTCCCGACTATCTAATACCCGTCACTCAGCTAAAGGGAGTGCGAACGCTGTACTCGGGTTGGTGTCCCGACTATCTATTGGGGCTAAAGGGAGTGCGAGGGAGATAGATATATAAACAATTTTGATTGCGTATAACTTTTTAATGAATGGTCCGATTTGAAAAATGTCTTCTACATTTCGATAGGTATTAATAAACACTATAAAATTGCGTTTATATATTTTTAAAATCTTAAAAGATGTGGCCTCCAGACACATTTGAAAATCGTTTATGGCGATTGTGTCTGTTAGGGGGGGCGTGGCACCTCGATGAAACAAACTTGCGCTGCGTAGGAAGCCCAAGAATATGTGTGTGAAATCTCAACCTTCTAGCTTTTATAGTTTCCGAAATCTCAGCGTTCATACAGACAGACGGACGGACGGACAGACGAACAGACGGACATGGCTAGATCGACTCGGCTAGTGATCCTGATCAAGAATATATATACTTTATGGGGTCGGAAACGCTTCCTTCTCCCTGTTACATACTTTTGCACGAATACAATATACCCTTTTACTCTACGAGTAACGGGTATAAAAAATTTAGTTTTATTGTGTTTATCAATACCTATCGAAATGTAGAAGAAATTTTTCAAATCGGACCATTCGTTAAAAAGTTATGCGTGTTCAAAGTTTCTATCTCCATCTCCCTCGCACTCCCTTTACCTGAGTAACGGGTATCTGATTGTCGGGGCACCCGACTATAGCGTTCTCTCTTGTTTATTTTTTTTTCATTCTTTTCTCTAGATTATAATATATATCCATAATGTTTAGTGCCTCCTCTTTATAATTCGAAATTCCATGACATGCGCAAGTATCGACTCCTTCGATGGTTGCATCATTGCTCCACACGCAGTCTGTACCTACCTCTGCAGATCTTGTTTTCTTCTTCTTTGTCTCAGGGTAGATTCCCAATTAGATGGAAAATTTCAAGAGTTATGCCGGTCCATAAAGGAGGAAGTAAATTTGAGATTTCGAATTATAGGCCGATTGCTATAATCGGCAACATTGCTAAACTGTTCGAAAGAATAATTTTCAAAAAATTATCTTTCTTAATAAGGTCTTATATAGAACCTAACCAACATGGCTTCATGCCTGGTCGATCTACGACAACCAACTTGGCCATTTTTACGAGTCACTGTGTACATGCATTTGAGGATCACTCACAGATGGACACGATTTACACAGATTTTGCCAAAGCTTTTGACAAGGTGTGTCACTCTGCCCTTAAGGCTAAACTTTCGAAACTAGGCTTTCACTCCTCATTTCTTAATTGGATAGCATCGTATTTGGATAACCGACGCTATCATGTTCAAATAGGTGGTGCATTATCCCATCCCTATAAAGCGACATCAGGACTTCCTCAGGGTAGCTCTCTTGGCCCTTTACTTTTTATTATTTTTATAAATGACATTTGCGCGTGTATCAAATTTTCTAACTTACTTCTTTATGCGGACGATCTTAAAATTTATAGGACTGTCAAAACTTTAAGTGATTCGATATTGCTTCAATCAGACCTAGATAGTATCGGTAGTTGGTGTTCCAAGAATAATTTGCCTTTAAACCTTCACAAATGCCACATCGTTCATTATTCGAAAAGGCTTGTAACCATCCCATCCACTTATCTCATCAATAACCACCCTCTCTCTGTTTTAAATAGTTGATCTGGGGGTATTATTATACCCGTTACTCGTAGAGTAAAAGGGTATATTGTATTCGTGCAAAAGTATGTAACAGCTAGAAGGAAGCGTTTCCGACCCCATAAAGTATATATATTCTTGATCAGGATCACTTAAAAATTTCAATATTTCGGAAAAGTAAAAATGCAGTTTTATTGTGTTTATCAATACCTATCGAAATGTAGAAGAAATTTTTCAAATCGGACCATTCGTTAAAAAGTTATGCGTGTTCAAAGTTTCTATCTCCATCTCCCTCGCACTCCCTTTACCTGAGTAACGGGTATCTGATTGTCGGGGCACCCGACTATAGCGTTCTCTCTTGTTTGATGACAAATTTCTGTTTAATGAACATCTGAATTTTATATTACCAAAGGCATATGCAATGTTCGGCTTTGTTAAGCGAAACACGGTTTTATTCAAAGATCCGTATTCCAGATTATCTGTTTACTCTGCGTTTGTCCGTTCCTGGGTTGAGTATGCTTCCTTTATTTGGAATCCCTCAGGAAGTGTCCAGATCAATAGGCTTGAGAGGTTGCAGAAAAAGTTTTTAAAGTTTGCATTGCAATCCTTGCATTTTACTGAACCGGCTCCGCCCTACGCTAGCCAGTGTTCCCTGCTGCACACTTGTTCCTTGAAGGATCGCCGTGCAATTGCAGGACTTCTTTTCCTTAATGATTTACTGGTAGGTAATATTGATTGTCCTTGTCTGTTGGGATGCATTAATTTTAATGCTCCTGCCAGGAATCTTCGTACCTTGGTACCATTTCTGGAACGTGCTGTCAGGACAAATTATGCTCGCAATGAGCCATTTCTAAGGTCTCTTAGAATGTTCAATTCCTTGCCTATAAACATTAAATTCTGCTGGGGGGCCAAGAAGGAACTATTAAGGCAAACCCTTAGGGAATATTTTTTAATTAATATTCAATAATAGATTTAAGTTAAGATGTAGCCAGTTAAGGATTTATCCGTTGGCGATATATAAATAAATAAATAAATAAATATATAGCAAGCGTGGGGGAGGAGCACACCTTCGTAGGTCCCACCTCGTCAAACGTGGTATAACAAACGTAGATATAACACTTGTAAAGGGACAGAGTACTTTGGTCTCCGAATGGAGGGTCCTAAAAACACCATCTTTCTCGGACCATAGGTATATTCAGTTCAGATATGATTTTAAAAGCACTCCAAAGGTAGCTGTCTTTAGAAACCCCCGGAACACGAACTGGGAAAAGTTTACAAGGACAGTGACCTCGAAACTCGCGACCAGCCCAGGCATAGTAAAATCCGAGAGAGACATAGAAAGGTCCCTAGAGACCCTGTCCAAGGAATTACTGGATGCGTATCACGCATAAGGGGACAGAGTACTTTGGTCTCCGAATGGAGGGTCCTAAAAACACCATCTTTCTCGGACCATAGGTATATTCAGTTCAGATATGATTTTAAAAGCACTCCAAAGGTAGCAGTCTATAGAAACCCCCGGAACATGAACTGGGAAAAGTTTACAAGGACAGTGACCTCGAAACTCGCGACCAGCCCAGGCATAGTAAAATCCGAGAGAGACATAGAAAGGTCCCTAGAGACCCTGTCCAAGGAATTACTGGATGCGTATCACGCATCATGCCCGACTTCAAGAACAAGGACGAAGACCAGGCCACCATGGTGGAATCGGGAACTTACACTCCAAAGACATAACCTCTGAGAATTCTTCAAAATCGCCAAAAAGGCAGACGATGAGATCATTAACGAGGAATACAAAATCCTACTGAGGGATTACAAGAAGGAAACACGCAGGGCGCAGTGAAGCTCGTGGAGAAACTTCTGCTCCAGCATCGAGAAAGTCCCGGAAACAGCTAGACTCCGGAAGCTGCTTTCAAAGCAACCTACCATACAGAGTCAGCGACGACGGACAGTGGACTGAGGGCAGTGAAGAGGCCCTAACAGCACTTATGCAATAGCACTTCCCAGGATGCACGGATGTCTTAGACGCCAGCACGCACCAAGACATAGCAACTGGCGAAGAACGCCCCCAAATGATTTAATAACAACTACAAAAATCAACTGGGCCATAGACTCCTTTGCGGGCTACAAGGCACCAGGACTAGATGGAATATTTCCAGCCATGTTACAGGCGACCAAGGAAAGGATCACCCCATGGCTATATGAAATATACTCTGCATGTCTAAGCACGGGCTATATCCCAATCCAATGGAGGACCTCTCGGATTGTCTTCCTCCCAAAAGCGGGAAAGTGCAGTCACGCGAGCCCCAAGGATTACAGGCCGATAAGCCTCTCCTCTTTCATACTCAAGACACTGGAAAAGCTGCTGGATCTACACATCAGGAATGATATAGGGAGGCTCATGTCATCCAACCAGCACGCCTACACCAAGGGGAAATCTGTGGAAACGGCACTACACTCGCTAGTAGCAACCGTTGAGAGTCCTACACATTAAGGAATATGCGCTTGGAGTATTCGTAGATATATCCGGAGCATTCAGCAATGTCAAGACGGATGCTATAATGGATCGCCTAGAAGCAACCAACATGCACCCCGCAATAAGCCTCTGGATAAGAAACCTGCTTAGCTGCAGGCGGGTACATTCAGAGTGGGGCACCGCTTCCATGGTAAAGGGGACACACAGAGGCACACCACAAGGTGGGGTCCTCTCGCCTCTCCTATGGAATTTGGTGGTCGACGATCTAATCAAGAGATTCGAGAGGAGAGCCCCAAAAATAACAGCCTATGCGGACGACATAGGCATAATTATTACGGGAGTTTGTCCATCGTCCCTCAGCTCTATAATGGAATCAACACTCAGGGAGATATGTGAGTGGGCGGGAAAATGTGGGACTCAGTATCAATGCGGACAAAACGGACCTCATTCTCTTTACTAAGAGATACAAGGTACCAAAATGGACCCCCCCCCCCCCCCCGAAAATCGGCGTAACCAGGCTGACCCCAAAAACACAGGTCAAGTACCTAGGCACAGTACTGGACTGCAAGCTGGCATGGAGACCCAATGTAGTGGAAAGGGTGAAAAAGGCCACCATTGCGCTATATGCATCCAAGAAGATGCTTAGCAGCACATGGGGCCTGTCACCTGCTCTGATGCACTGGATCTACATATCGGTGGTGCGTCCGACTCTGCTGTATGGAGCCTTAGTGTGTTGGCAAGCTACTGAAAAGACGACCTACACCGAGCTTATGGAGAGAATTCAGCGGCAGGCATTGGTCTGCATAACGGGGGCGCTGAAGTCAACCCCAACTAAAGCTCTAGAAACGATCCTCGGAGTCGACCCCATAGACATCCACGCACAACTGACTGCAGGAAAGGCAGCACAACGTCCAGTTGTATCAGGTAACATGACGGCGCAAAGCTTCGGGCATAGTTCAATCGCCCGAAGCATGATCAACAAAACGGACCATATGACCCCCAGAACGTGCCCGGAGGTTAAAACAACCTCGTTCATGGGCCCGGATGACTGGAAAACGGGTCGGGACCAGACTCAACACCTCAATATATACACGGACGGCTCCAAGATGGAAGGAGGAGTAGGAGCGGGCTTATACTGTACGGACCCTGAAACGATAAGGAAAGCTGCTGAAGTGGCTCAAAATATAAATCGACCACACGATGTGTTCAACTTGTTCGTGGACAGCCAAGCGGTCCATGCAGTCGTCAACAGTCAGTTCCAAAAATGTGATGGCGAGCAGGGAGGCATTAGACAACCTTAGCACGACAAAGTCAGTGCGGATCCATTGGGTTCCCAGTCACCAGGGCATCGATGGCAACGAGACAGCTGACGTTCTTGCAAAGGAGGGCGTTGAGCTGGCGAACGACAGAACGGAGAACGTGCCTGTTGTGGTGTACGGGGGTGCTGCAGAGCTAATTCTATCTCTATCCTTCGATAGTCGGTCATCTAACAGCGGATGGTAACTGCTACTAGAGAGGACTTTTGTACCTTCAAGCTTGGGATACGCACTCTTGCTAGGCTCGGGTCTAGCTCGCCGGATGTCGGGGTTCTTCCTTGCTTGAGAGAGTACGGTTGCACGCTACCACAATTTATTAGTGCGTAATAATCAAAAGAACAATCAATCGAGTCTAAAGACTAAGCTATCAAAACAATTAATATAATATTGAAGCGCTCCGACACGCTGAAAAGCAACTGAGAATCTGATAAACTCCTTTAAGGAATCTAGATGTTATTATTCCGCTAGTCTTTACCCTCCCTTCCATTACAATGTTACTTAAATTCTTGCATTGTCCCTAGGACAAGATTAAATGATCTCTACCACATTATTAAGGAAGTGATTGACAAAAGTACTCGACAGACCATGGTTATTATTTATTCAAACATCATTTTTAAACAAATCCTATAATTCATTTATAGTTATATTTATCCATATTATTTTCCATTGATTTCATTTATAAAAATTCAAGAATTTCCTAACACATAAGTTCTGATGTTTCATTCGTGTTCAATAGTGTTCTTTTTTCAATTGATTTCAAATTTATGAGCAAGACTAACAATATTTTATTTAATGTAAACTAAAGGAAAATCTCTCGACTTAGAATTACTACAGGGCGGCATTTATAGATTTTTTTAAAATAGGTATTTTCGCATTGTTCATTTTAATGTGTACTCACGACCTTTTCTTTATGTTCCATAAGACGGGTTGCAAAGTTGGGCCCAAGTTCACGTTGACGTTGAGGAGCTGTTGGTCAAAATTTATAATAAAACCTACATTAAATGACCTATACAAATACCGCACTCATGTCAATCAGAGAGCTTCTTGTAAAGGCAAATTAATTGATACACGAATTTTACTCCTAGTGAGCGATCATTGATCGCCGGACGGTGTCCGATGTGGAAGCCTTTGGTGGTGGCTAGTCTGTCCTCTGTCCACGACCAATGTATGGGTGTCTTCGCTGCACCTTGCGGCGGCACGATCCGAGTTGTCGCTGGGTGGCCCTAGATAAGTGTTGTTGTTCCCGCGTTGAATAAGGTGATCTGAATATCATCGGCTTTCAACTGCCGGTATCCCATTGCCAACACACGTGGGTGGTTGCGTAATCACGCCGGCCGAGGTTATGTTCTCCACTGGGCCACTTTCACCAAGAATTTGGGCAAATTGGAGCTGAGGCAATTGGGATTGGCTGGCCTAAGACGTTCAGACTGTAACCGGCCTAAAGTAGGATAAGACTCCCTTAATGGGGTCTACAGGTATACGTCTGACGTCACGCCTTTCTTTGCGGATCCCTAAGAAAAATTGGTTAGATTGGAAACCCACGAATTTGCATTTCTTTACCTTGCTCACTCTCACAAATTCACTTCCTAATATTATTAACCGCGTGGCTAAATTATTGACCGCAGATCGAGATTATATAATTGTGTACAGGTCACCACGTGTTAATATAATATGTAACTTAGGCCACAGTCGAATGATCGAACGTTTTGCCAAGAGCGTACATTAGAGAATGAATGCAAAATTTGAACTGAAGTGCAGATAAGCCATTGTCGCAGAGCTTTCCGCTGCAGTTCTAAGCAACGGTTTAATCGTATGATTTTTTGGCCGTCGCGACTGATTTGCTTATCTCAACTTATTGGAGTTGAGAGTAAATTTCTTAGGCCTCTGGCGCCACGACGTTATATTTATCTATGCGAGGGTGGGGTGAATAGTTCTTTATCGTAAAAGCTTAACTGGGCACTACACTGTTTCCCTCCGAACGCTCCAAAGCGCCCTGAAGAAACAGGCGGACACGCGAGCAAAAAGCAGGTGGAGGAATACCAAGACCTGCCGAATCTCAAGAACTATGTGCAAAGAGCGCAACGACAAACTCAGCCAGTATGTACTGCGTCTACCACGGAAAGACTGCAGACTGTTAGTGGGAATCCTTACAGGCTACTGTCTGGCCGCATTACACGCAACCACACTCGGAATACTCAACAGCCGCGCCTGCAGGAAATGTGATGAATCGGGGGCTATCGAAACCTTGGAACATCTTATCTGCAAAAACACCTCGATCCTTATGGACATAAAAACCTCGTAACTTATCTCAAGGTTCATGCGCATCAACCGGACAACTAAGGGCCATATTGGCCTATGCGTGGCCCCGTGATGGCAGTCCGGGTTAACCTAACCTAACCTAAGTTTACATCCTACCGAATAAAACAAGCCGGGTATGGCCCAAATCCATGGAAAATTGGATTTATGGTGGATTTTTAAAGTTTGGATTTTTCAATTTTTTTCGGTCGTCTAAGTTCAAACTTAAGTTTTATCCTAGGCGGCGAAATGTAAACAAAAAATAGTAGTGACCTTTATTGCTTACTTTTTTTTTCAACAATTGTGTGACTTTTTTACTCGTGAAAATGTTAACTTTTTTTTAATCACTCACCATATATGGCAAAAATCCTACGTGTGTCGTCGATAGCATACGAAGAAGTGCTGCACAGCCGCCATTTTGCTTTCGATTTTTTGGAAAAAAATGGTTAGAATCTAATTCATATTGCCTAAGTCAGATGATCCAAAATAATAATGTGAACGATGGAGAATCGTTAGATAACCTTAAATTTCAAAAAGAAAGAATTATTTTATAAATCAATTGAATTAATTATGTTTTATCACGATGGAGACTTTGGAAAATATAAATAAAATATTATGAAATTGAAAAAGTATATTTATTGTTTTAATTATATTTAAACAAACATTGTATACAGATATTAATCTTAAACTTAATATTAGAAAGGTTAAAAGTAAAATTATAAATAAATATTAATTAAATAAATCATTGTGCTACAAAATGTCTTCCTTATTTATCCAGCTGGTCTTTGAAAACCCAAGCCATTTAACTAAAACTTTATTTTCATTTCGCCTTACAACTATTTTAACTAGATATGTGTGGGGGAATCGAGTTTTTTGTGGGTTCTTTTTATAGAATCCTCCCTGAATCGGGTTACCATCTAAATCTTCAAGTAAGTATGTTTTAGGATATGTATGTATAAGTTAAAAGAATGTATTTAAATTGATTATAAAAAAACAATCTTTTCTTTATTGAGTTGGATTAAGAACTGACTCTACTTAAGCTAAACAATTATTGATTACAACTACGCGTCGATCCATCGCTGCCACCGTCTCTGCCGCTGCCGCTGCTTCTGTTGTCGTTCCTTCTTCTGATTGGTTATTACTTTTTGTCGATGTCGCCGATGTGCAACCAATGACCTCGATAAAGTTCACACGGGCTTGGCCACGTGCGCTGAGCTTGCACCTTTTGGTCAGTGATCGTGGGAATGCAGAATAGCATATTCCAAAAGTTGATCGAACCCAGTCAAGTGCATACAACAAGAACAATACTTATTGCATTGGTCAGAAATGCAGAATGGCATATTCCCAAAATTGATCGAACCCAGCCAAGTGCATACAACAAGAACAATATGTAATGCGTTGGCCAATAATTGTCTTACTTTTGTAATGATGGGTGTTAACTCTTCCCTCCTTAAACGCGACTGTCCTCGGTCGCAACGTAGTAGAGTATAGGTCCGGAATGTGGGGGTTTTTCTTGCGTTTCTGGCACGGAAGCTGATGTACTCTCCGTAGATTTACGTCTTCGTAGGAGTTCCGCGATCGATCCTATTATTAGTAGAAGTAGGATGATGGCGGATCCGTAGCTAACGGAAGATTCTATAGTTGTCTTGCTTCTTAGTTTTTCCAGCGCTTTTGTGTTGTTAATGTTGAGTTCCTTGACCATTTGTAGTGAGAGCACTTCCTCTAACTTCGTCTTTTCTCCCATTAGTTGGAATAACGGAGGTTCTGGTTCGACCATGTTGATTTCCCTTGACTTATACGTAGTTTCGCCAATAGTTACTGTTGAATTACGGTATTGTATTATGAAGGAGCCTTGTAGTTGCAGAAGTTTTTCGTCAAGCGAGACTGGCCCATTGAAGTCGTTTAGCAGTATGGTGCCTGGCAGTATTTCCTCGAAATCCGGTATGTGTTGATTGTTGATCATCTTACATTCTGGTTCTCGAAGGTTCAGGAGAGCGTTTACGCAAGTATCATTGCTTAAATCTAACAAATTTTCTGAATTACAAATTGTCTTATCATTATGGGATTCACAAGGTTTTATAATTGCAAATAATTGTCTCTTACATTCTAAAAAATTTTCGTGTTTTATGTCATTGATTATTTGGGCTTTTTTTATTGCTTTGATTTTTAAAGTTCTACAATTATCTGTTTTAATGGTTGGGAGACTGATAATATAGATGAGGTCGTTGCCATTTGTGGCTAATTTAACTTTAGCAAATTCCAGTAATTCTTCTATGTTAAAAAATAAGTCATTTTCTTTTTTAAATATATTTTCTACCACTGTGGTTTCTGTGCTTGTGAATACAAAAGAATTTATTGTGTTAGATTTGGCCCATGTAATTGCGTATATAATGTTGGTTATTTCTTCTTTTATTAATTGAATTTTATACTTTAAAATATTTGCTTTTTGATTTAAGATTTCTTCCGAGCTCTGGGTAATTTTCAGTATAGCATTAGTAGCATTAGTGAGTTGGTTAATTTTTTGATTAATTAATCGGTTAATTATTACTTGTTTATTGTTGTTTTCTAATTGCTCATTTATCTTATTTTCTAAGATCTCGTAGTCGTGGTGGTCTGGAGATCCCGCCAGCCATTTCCATGCTGTACCTAAAGCTTCTATTGCCCTTTTTTGTCTTTTTTGAGTTTGAAGTATGCGTAAATCGGTTTGAATCTGTTTTAATTCGTAGGAAAGATAGGGGTGTAATGGATGAGATGAGGTGAGTGAATGAAATGATCCTTCTAACTGTGCCAGAGTTTCTTCGTAGCTGGTTAAGTTAAAGATGTGGATGATTTTAAATGTTCCGTCTTGCTTTGCAGCCAATCCAGTTTCGAGTGAGATGATTTGT